>JAOWBW010000596.1:195734-459896 GCA_026119855.1 Campanula takesimana
CTCAAACTGAACTTGTGATTTATCTTGAATCTTGATCTCTTGCCCTATTTCTAAGCCTATTCTATAACAATGGACAACTTAAAAATGAAGTATAAATACTTCTTACATGTGGTCTAAAGTCCATGAAATAAAACTTAGGTGATGGATCAATCAAATCTAATAAATCCTAATACATTAAAAACTAAGATATGTGTGGGCATACCCAACAATCTCCCCCTATTTGATTGATGGCCATTACCCTACTATATCAACGACAACATTTGCTTGATAAAAACATGTCCAAATGATGAATGAAATTGGTAAATCATGTCTCAAGTTAATGTACACACTAGTCCAAGATATAGATTCCTAATCTATTCCAATAAGAATAAAGAGTTACATATGGAAAGATAGGAACAAACAGTTTAACACACTTCAAGATGATATATGATTTTCAGTTTTAAAATGTGTTAAACAAGTTTAAACTTATCGCCTATGAAAAGTATGAAACATTTCAATATGATGCATATGAATTCAACAATAATATCATTGTCTACAAACAAGGAGTTTTGAGTGAACAAGGTAAGTTTGTGAGTATATTGTTCTTATTAAACTTGGGAAGTAGGAGTTACAAGTTACAAGTTTTGAATAAGAACAAGGACAAAAGATGTGCTAAAACAAGTAAGCACTAAAAACACTATCTTCAAAGGGATTTACTAAAAAAATTCTTACAATCAAAGAAAACTAATGATTAGGAGGCGCGTCATCTTCCTTCAAACCTTCTCAATTTCAGAAACGGAGCGCTGGATTTGTTTAGAAAGTTGATAGCGCGGTTCACTAAACCATGAGTGTCTGTGACGCCGTCTCTGAGGTAGCGCAAATGACCAACATTAATGTTTTGATATTCATCAATGGTGCGTTGAGTAATGGCTTGCTGATGAGCGACGTTTTCTTCAACGTTCTGAAAGTTAGCCTCAATAGCAGCCTGCGCTGAAACAATGTCAGAGGAAAATCCTATCTGAGCGCCTGTCTGCGCTGGAGTGTGCGGCGTTGAAGTGAGTGACAACTAACTCTTTCACAACATCAATCTTTGAAAGCAGGGAGTTAATGTCAACAGGCGCGCTGGGAGCAGAGCTGGAAGAGGGCGCAGGAGTTTCAGGAGCTTTGGGTTCTGCGCCAGGATCAGCACCATACACAGTTAAACTTAGGATTTTTAGCTCATCCTTAACTTCCTTGAGTTTATCAACCACACTCAGCAATTTTTGGCTATCTCCAGCCACCATTTCAAACAACTTCCTTATATCACCCGCTATGTTCAACTCTACCTCCCTTATAGCATTAATGAATCTTGGCCATCAGTGAGTTTGATGCCACCATCTATGCGCTCATGAAGGGAGGCAAGAGTGCCTTTGAAGAGCTCATTCATTTGATCAATAGCGTCATTCCATTGTTGAGGAGTCAGGAAATGTTTGTCCTTGATGTTGGCATCTATGGGCTTTATCCCCCCTTAATGGCAGCAATCTCATCAGCCTGCTGGGTAAGCATTGAAGTATGAAGCTCCAACTGTGAGTTCATTTAAGACTGGCCTTGCTGGAGTTGCTTTAAGAGAAATAACACACTCATATCAGGAGTGGGAGGAGAAGGCGCAGGAGTAGAGGGGCGCGGAGTAGGAGCGCGGGGAGGAGATGGAATATATATTCTGCGCTTGAAGAAATTTCTTCAGGATGAGCGCAGGAGCCTTTGGGCGCACAGATGATGGTTTGCGCCTTAACTGATCTGGCTCCCCCTGAGCTTGATCCTCAATATCTTCACCAAATAAATCTGCAGAAATTTTATCTCTGACTTGTTGACGATCAAAAGATGGTGTTTGAGTAGGCGCATGAACGGTTGGAGGCGCATCATGGGCAGGCGCGCGTGCATCAGCGCTAGATCCTGCGCCTTTGCGCCTTTCAGATTTAGATAAATCAGCAGCCTGTTTCAATCTGAATTCTTCATCTCTTTTTAACTGCGCTTCCAGTCTACTGGCTTCTTTAGCGCGTTTCAGCTCCTTTTCTTCTTCAGTGCCCGTTCTGGGGCGCTTAGCAGGTCTGCTTGGTTCTTCAGCAATCCTTTGCCTTTGCCTTTCACTGCGCCAGGAATATGTTTCTGCGCGTGGCGCTACTGCAGCTTCTTCTTCACCATCTGCGCCAGCTGCTTCTTCATCTGACTCAGTGGCTTCATCTACCAACTGAGCGCCTTTCACCCTTGGCGCGCGCTTGGCCATGCGCTTTCTGCGCCTCTTCATCACTAAACTGTCCTTACCAAAAACAGGGACATCAGTGGTCTGGTAGGCTGGGTTCTCAGCAAGAAAAATTTGCAAGCGCAGGGTAGGAGAGGAAGATTTTAGTGAGAATACGGCAGTGAGTCTTGAACTTTGGCTTGTTCTGGTCTGCTTTGCTTATGTCTTGCTATTGTACTTGTCAATCTGGTCCTGAAGATTAGTAAATAAGATCTGAGGCCAGTTGAGGATGTGGTTTTTCCATGATGCAGCTGTGAATTCCCACTGCTCCATAGTAAATCTGTTGACATTCCAGTTTTGAAGATAATGGAAGTGCCAACCAGATGCGCAATATGCGCCAATAAATCACCACCATCTCTAATTTCCACCGTTTTGATATTGTTTGAAGCATAGGAATACGAAGAAGGGAACGCGCCATAATGTTTTGAGCGGCGGCTGAATAGGAATTGACTTTGCCAGCTACACCCAAGGGGCCAGTTTTGTTGAAGTTGACAACGTTCTTTATAGTGCCGGCAGACATGGTTATCTCAACGTCTTGAACTACTGCGCGAATGCGATAGCGCACCATTCCTTCAATGTCTGTTGGAATTTCTACAAATTCTGCTGTAGAGAAAAATTCATCAACGAGGAGCGGAGAGTAGAAAAGTTGCTCCAGAGTGAACAAAGGGAGAAGACCAGCCAGTCTGATATAATCCATAATTTCAACACCCATAGGGTCAGCAGATAGCTCGTTCAAATCAAATGTTTCACCAGGTCTGAAGTTAGATAGATCCTGACAAATTAAACATTTAAAGGAATTAGTGTGAATTACGCGCATAGAAGCATAAATAAGCAAAGTGTATACCAGGCGCATGAAATTTGAGGCGCATAGAATAATTAGGCGCAAAGAGTCATAGGAACATAAGAGAGAACAATGAATCTAGGCGCATAATTATGGTAGGTGCATGAAATTTATGAGCGCAGAGAAATACAAGGCGCATATTAAGGTTCTATGAAATATACTAAGAAAAGTTTGAACATAAGAATTGACTAAGTATGAATTGGGGCGCATAATAAGTGTAGGCGCATATGATATTAGGCGCATAAAGGATTGAGGCGCAAACGCATGTGAGCGCGAGAATCTCTTTGAGGCGCATAATGTCAATGTGCGCATAATCATACTAGGCGCATGAATTCATATATAGGCGCATTACTTATGTAGAAATGTAAACTGAGTATAAAAACACACAAACACATGCAAACATACATATGCAATTTTTCAGAATCAAAAAGTGAAAATTTTGAAAAACAAGTTTTGAAAATTTATGAGACCCAAGTCAAGCAGAAATAATGAAGAACACGAAGAACATGTCTTGAATGCTCGAGAACACCAAGAACACCAAGAACACATAATTCGTGAAACTTCACCAAATCAAGCATACAATATATCAAAATGACCGCACGAAGACAAGGATAACAAATATGTAAATCAAAACAAGTAAAAATCAACAACGAATCCAAAAAAATGGATTCAAAGATCTTAAAAACCGAAAAGTCGAAAATGGTGATTTTCAGATTCGCACCAAATAGCGAATTGATCGTTGAAAAAGTTAGTTATAAAGACTCGAAATTGCAAAACGAACATAACCTAACGAACGATTTTGAAAACGGATCACCGAAGCAAGATTAATCAAGAAAAATGGGCATTCGGGTTTTTTGAAAAAGACGAACACAGGAAAAAAATTCAGAAATTAAAGAGTTTAAGAGTTAGAATTCATTACCATTTCGTCTTGGGTAGATTTTGTAGCTTTCTTCGGACCCATTAACGATATATATAAGAAAAAATAGAGAAACGAAAGAGAGAGAGAGAGAGAGAGAGAGAAACGGAGAGACTGGGAGAGAGAGAGAGTGTAGGGAGGTGCAGAGAGATGAGGGAGTTGGTGAGAAAGAGAGAGAGAGAAGGGAAGTGTATATATAGGTTGGGAAAAAAATTGCACTGATATGGAAATAATACTGTCAAAAATTTAAAAAGATGGAAAGTTGAAAGGATGTGTATTTATGAGGGATTTTGAAAAACGGCGGCTCATCATGACATGTGTAAGGCGCATTAATGAGGGATATATGGATTTGAAGGGCATTAAATGCAGAATGACATAAAGAGTCATGATGTGACATATTGGGTAAAAGAAAAAACTGCTCCACTATCCCTTTAGTTGTATGAGCAATTTTGACTAATTTTTGCACAAACCCCAAAAACATCTATTTTGGTGTAAGTTTGGGGTGCAAGAAATAAATCCCCAGAAAATAAAATTTTTGAAAAGCGTAAAACGAGGGAAAAATTTAATTGCACAAGTACCCTTGAACAATTAATGGAATGTCAAAAGACATAGATTCCTATAATAAATGAACAGAATGAACATACCTGGTACTTGTGTATTTAATACGTTCAATCATTGAAATTGAATTTAAGAAATGATTGAGCCGCAATAGTTAATGCGCGCATGAAGGAGCGCATTACCTTAACAGGGCGCATACTCATCTAGGCGCGCAAAATGACTTAAGAGGCATTGAATGCTAGGCGCGCGCTAGAATTTGGCGCGCAAAGAGTTGAGCGCGCAGAAGTATTAGGCGCGCATAGTTTCCTTGAAACTTTGAAAAATTGATTTAATCATTTGTACCTAATATACTCATAATTCAACATAAACATAAAATCATTAGTATTGACAAAACTATATTGAATTTAGTTGAGTTCAAGCATACCCATTTCGCCTCTCAAAAATATGAACCGTTTCGCGTCGAGTGCTTTCGTTAGAATATCGGCGATTTGATAGTCGGTTCCCACGTGTTCCAAATGTATATTGCCTTTCTCCACGTGGTCTTTGAGGAAGTGATATTTGATGTCGATGTGCTTGGTCTTTGAGTGCATGACAGGATTTTCAGAAACTGCAATTGTTGATGTATTGTCGCAGTAGATGGGACAATTTTCTTCGATGATATCATAGTCCACCAATTGCTGCTTCATCCAGAGTATTTGGCAACAACAACTTCCCACAGCGATATATTCGGCTTCGGTTGTTGAAACAGATACAGAAGCTTGTTTCTTACTTGCCCATGACACAAGTCTATATCCGAGGAAATGACAAGTTCCACTTGTGCTTTTCCTATCAATTGTGCACGCTGCATAATCCGCATCTGGGTAACCTACAAGTTTAAAGTTCGAATCTTTGGTGTACCAAAGTCCAAGGTTAACAGTGCCAGAGAGATATCTTATAATACGTTTCACAGCAATTAAGTGTGCTTCTCTAGGGTCGGATTGATAGCGAGCACAAACACAAACACTAAACATAATATCAGGCCTACTAGCAGTAAGATAAAGGAGTGAGCCAATCATACCTCGATAGAGCGTTTGATCAACACGTTTACCTTTTAGATCTTTGTCGAGTTTGTTGCCTGTGGCCATTGGAGTATCGTATGCTTTAGCGTTCTCAAGTCCAAACTTCTTGATTAAGTCTTTTGTGTATTTGGCTTGATTGATAAATATGCCTTCACTCATTTGCTTGATTTGAAGCCCGAGGAAGAATGTGAGTTCTCCCATCATGCTCATTTCAAACTTGCTCTTCATTAGTTTCTCAAAACGCTTGCACAACAATTCATTAGTTGAACCAAATATAATATCATCAACATAAATTTGAACAAGTAATTTATGACCATTATGTTTGGCAATGAAAAGAGTTGTATCGATTTTACCGCGAGTGAAGCCTTTTTCGATGAGAAACTTGGATAGTGTATCATACCATGCTCTTGGTGCTTGTTTGAGTCCATACAAAGCTTTCTGGAGTTTGTACACATGATTTGGAAATTGTGAATCTTCAAACCCAGGTGGTTGAGCCACATAGACTTGTTCTTGGAGTTCACCATTTAGAAACGCGCTCTTCACATCCATTTGATATAACTTGAAGTTCTTGTGAGCGGCGTAAGCTAGAAATAATCTGATAGCTTCAAGTCTTGCTACGGGCGCAAAAGTTTCATCGTAATCAATTCCTTCTTCTTGCCTATAGCCTTGTGCAACCAATCTTGCTTTGTTTCTCGTGATGGTTCCATTCTCGTCCATCTTGTTCCTGAACACCCATTTTGTACCAATCACTCCATGATCATTTGGTCTTTGAACTAGAGTCCAAACCTTACATCGTTCAAATTGATTGAGTTCTTCTTGCATTGCAACAACCCAATTAGGATCTTGGAGCGCTTCATCAGCCTTCTTCGGTTCAATTTGAGAGATAAAAGCAGTGTAAGCATCAAAGTTTGTAGCTCTCCTTGTACGAACACCAACTTGTAGATCACCGATGATATTAGCAATTGGGTGACCTCTAACTTCACGAATTTCAGGAGGTAAGTTAGGTTGAGTTGTAGTAATTTGAAGGTTTTCAATTGGTACATCTTCACCAGATTCAAAGTCATTGAAATTTGGGGGTTGAACTGGCTCAGAATTGAAATTTGGGTTAACACCAGATGCAGCAGTAGAAATAGGCGCGTAAGAGGAATCATGAGGCGCATCATTTGAGTGAGGCGCAATAGAGGATTCAACAGGCGCATAATGCATTGAATTAGGCGCATTTGATGTAGATGGATTTCCTTGTGTTGATAGATTCTGATCTTGAGTGGGCGCAACATAAATAGGAGCACCTGTATCATTTAGCTCAATAGAATCATCAGCAACATTTGGAGCCAAATGTGGCTCAAGGAGAGAATGTTCATCAAATGTAACATGTACAGATTCAACTATCACTAATGTGGTTCTATTAAAAACACGAAAAGCTTTAGAGTGTTTGGCATACCCAACAAAAATACCTTCGTCGGCTTTGGCATCGAATTTACCTCTATGTTCGTTTCCGTTGTAGAGGATATAACATTTGCAACCAAATATCTTGAAGAATGCAATGTTGGGAGTTCTACCACGCCAAAGTTCATACGGAGTCTTGTTGTGAAGTTTGTTGATGAGGGAACGATTTTGAGTAAAACATGCGGTGTTGATAGCTTCTTCCCAAAAGTACTTAGGCAATTTAGCTTCAGCTATCATCGTCTTTCCCGCTTCAATCAACGTTCTATTCTTTCGTTCAACAACGCCATTTTGTTGAGGGACTCCGGCGGTTGAAAAGTTGTGATCTATCCCATGATCTTAACAATATCGAGCAACACCGTTGTTCTTGAATTCTGTTCCATTGTCGGATCGAACACTAACGATGTCATCTTCTTTTTGGGTTTGGAGCAGTCGAAATAAGGTAGTGAGAATATCATAACAATCATCTTTTGTAATCATCATCTCTACCCATGTATATCTTGAATAATCATCCACCACAACTAGAGTATACTTGTTTCTTCTAATACTTGCGGTGGAAACTGGTCCAAATAGATCAATGTGAAGCAGTTGCAAACATCTAGTAGTTGAAGGATTAGACTTGCTTGAGAATGACTGCTTCGGTTGTTTGCCAAGTTGACATGCGGCGCACTTTTTGTCATGATGATCAGCAACCTTGGGAAGTCCTTTGACAAGATTATTCCTGCTGAGTTTAGATAGATACTTGAAGTTCAAGTGACTTAAGCGCTTCTGCCACAGCCAACTATTTTCGTTCACACTTTTTGCTACAAAACAAAGATTAGTACTAGAGTTCAAACTATGGAAATCAATAATATAAATATTTGTCTTACGATATCCCGTGAGTAAGATAGCTCCAGTTTTGCCATTCTTGATAAGACATTGCGTTGAAGTGAAATGGCATTCTAATCCTTTGTCGCAGAATTGAGATATGGATAATAAGTTGTGCTTGAGCCCTTCGACGAGTGAGACTCTTTCAATGCACACTTTGTCTTTCTTGAGCTTTCCATATGCTACAACTTGACCTTTGTTATTATCGCCAAATGTTACGGAGGGACCTCTTTCTTCATGGACATCTTCTAATAAGGATTCATCTCCAGTCATGTGTCTTGAACACCCACTATCGAGAATCCATTCATAATTTCTAGCTTTTGAAGATCCAGCCATGAAACAAAGAACCTGAAATATAGACATTTAAGCAGGTCCCCTTTATTCCTTTTGGGTCCTAGGGTTAGCAACTTTTGACAACCCACTCTTGCTTGACCTTAGGATTTTTACGTCCTTTGGCATTGGGAGTGAATCGCAAAAGGCATTCCACGGCCTTGTGTCCTGAACAATCACAAATGGAACAATGATGAAAGCCACCAATCACGTGAGTTTTCACAAACTCTTTACTTTTCTTGAGGATGGCATTCTTCTTTGGGTCAGATGAACTAGACTTAACAAAATCTTTCTTTTGAAATTTTGGAGCGCTTTTTCTCGGAGGGCGCATAGGGCTAGGAGGCGCACGGCGATGAGGCGCGTGGCTCTTAGGCGCATAATGAGCACTCGGAGAAGGAGCGCGCCTATTTTCAAGAATGATTTTGCTAGGAGATGGTTCATCTGTAGCTATATCTTTCCCATTAGCTTTCCCAAATTGCTTCGTTGGGTAGACATAGTGGAATGTTTGTCTCTTGACTTTTTCCTGTCCTTTACCCATTGAATTAGAATGTTTTTCCTTGGGAATTTCAAAAGTTTGTTGGTTGGTAAATTCACTATCTCTTTCAGCACAGACATCACATTTAAAGTTGTCACTAGTTGATGAGAATCCCAAGCCACTTTTATCACCACTGACTTTTTGGGACTCAAATATATTCTCCATAGTGACACGAGAATTGGACCACTCATTTGTAATCTTTTTAAGATCAGTGATTTGAGCAACCAATTCATCGTTTTGAACTTTAAGAAGTGAGTTCTGTTCTGTTAGAAAAGTGTTTTTAACAGTAAGAGGAGTCATGCTCTTTATCTGCTCCTTAAGGAGGGTGAGTTCAGATTTAAGTAGAGATTTCTCGGTCTTAAGCTGAGAAATTTCATCACATGATAGTGCTAAAGCTTCCTTCATACTATCAAATCTAGTGATTACCTTTTCAGCCTTCTTGAACAATTTTTCTTGTTCAGCAATCACTTCATCATTGATTTTGGAGATTTGAGCAGTTGGTTCAACCTGTGGTCTAATGTATGCTCCTTTTCTCAATTTGTTCCTTGCTCCAAGATCACATCGTGAAAATAACAATCCACCATCGTTTTGAGCCGGAGTGAGAAATCCTTGTTCAACGAGCTCGCTGATGGTTGGTCCTTTCTTCTTTTTCACTTCTTGAAAACCTGCAGATTTCTTGATAGGTTTATTCAAGGCATTCATATCGGGAACATCCTTGGAGAAGTCATCATCAGAATCATAAGCATCAACTTCATCATCATTTGCCATCAAACAGACGAGTCCATCATCGGAATCTTCATCGCTCTCATCGGAGTCTGTTTCAATCCAAGTGTTGTGCTCATTTGCTGGTGCTTCTTCTTCAGCAACCATTCCCTTGTGACAAGTGAACTTGGGAGTGAATTTGGGAGTATGGCTGCTCTTCTTCTGCATATATTCAAATTTGGGGATCGGGCAGCTTGATGCAAAATGTCCGGGTTTCCTGCAATTAAAACAAACAAGATCTTCTTTTCTTTTTGAATCACTGCTCCTTGAAAACTTTTGAGGAGCTTTGCTGGTAGATCCTTGAAATTTGTTGGTTGAGCCGGGTCTTGAGAATTTTCTGAACTTTTGAAATTTCTTCACAAATAAAGCGAAGTCTTCATCATCCATGTCTAATAGCTCAGAAGTAGAAATTTTGGGATCGGAGCTTTTCTCATCTTGTACAGGCGCAGGAGTAGGCGCAGGTGTAGGCGCAGCTTCTCTGTGCGCCATCATAGCCATAGATTTTGACTTTCCTTCAGTTTCGCTGATTCGTTGGAGTTTGAGTTCGTAAACTTTGAGATTTGCATATAGGTTCCTTAAAGTCCAAACATCTAAAGTTCCAGCGTCTTCAAGAGCGCTAGATTTATGTAGGTATCTTGATCCAAAAGCTTGTAGAAAATTTACATTCAAATCTTTGTTGGTAAACTTCATGCCAAGTGAAATACATAGATTGATAATTTCACAGTAGCGTTCATAAGTTTGCCTCAAGTTTTCACCGGGGAGTTGAGAGAAATTGTTGAATCTCTTTTGTACTTCATATTTCTTGTTCTCCTTGCAAACAGTGTCTCCTTCAATATGCTCTTCAATAGCATCCCATAGCTCATTTGCAGTAGCACAATGCATGACTTGTTGTTTCATAGCCGTGCTTAGAGTGCTTAGAAGAATGTTTCTTGCTTTACCATCATTTGCAACTCTTCTAATTTCTTCCTCGGTCCATTCTTCCCTTGGTTTTAGGACAGTAGGTTGAGCAGCGTTGGTGCGTGGATTTGGATTCGCCTTCATCGGAATATAAGGTCCATAAACGACGGTGTCATGGAGCCTTTCATCGATTGAGTTGAGATGAGTCAATATGCTGAATTTCCACACGTCAAAATGATCTTCATCAAAGACCGGAACGTGAGTGTAGTTTGCAGTTGCCATAGGTTTTGAGTTTGCCATTTAGAATCGGCACCCAAGCTGTTAAACTTGAAAAACGAAAAATGTTTTATAAAGGTGTTAGCTCTGATACCACTTGTTGGTCCCAAAGGGCAACAAGGGTATGAAAAATAGCTAGAGGGGGGGGGGTGAATAGCTGTTTTAAAATTCTTTTCGTACCCTTGAAAACTCAATTGCGAATGCGCACTTTATCAAGTAAGCGTTATGAAATGCGCCTAAGTGAGTGAGTGAAATGCACAGCGGAATTTAGTAATGAAAATAGGCGCAAAGTGATAAAGGGAGCGCAACACACACACTAAGTATTTTGGCTCAAAGTGAGTGAAATAAGGAACTAAGGCAAATGATATAACAAACACAACACAATTCAGTTCAAACAATCTACAATGAGTAAACAAGCAAGTAGTGAGTGAAAATAATAACTTGAAAGAAATAACAAGATAATAACACGAGCTATTTGGAGAGGTTCGATCAATGAAAGATCTACGTCCTCTACCAAGATGGTTAGTCTTGGATTTCTAATCGAGATCTTATATAATGAGGAGTGTTACAAATTACAATGTTGAGCTTATACACTAACTCAAGATCTATTACTATGAAAGAACAAATCCAAAACAATAACCGGTGTATCTCTAAAAGATGAATCTAAATGATTAATCTTAAAGAGGTGCGTGTGTGTTCTTAGTATCAAGGCTCTTTAGATCTTTGAGATGGAGAGCACAAGAAACTAAAGTGTTAAGGCTTTGAAGATCTGGGCTAAGGATGAAGGTATGAAGATGTTCTTGAGAAATCTGGAAAAACGAAGGCAATCTTCAAATCTTCAACAAATGCTTTGAGAGAGAAATTCTTGAAATTCTTAGCAAAACTCAGCAACTTCAAAATGTTGAAGTTATGGGGTATTTATAGTGAACTTCAAAAAACTAGCCGTTGGAAATCTTTGTGGATAAGATGAGCTGTCGCTCGTTGATTGGAGCATGCATATATTATAGCCATTTTGACACTCAACATAAATGTGACCGTTATGGACATGTGTCAATAGATTGGGCGTATATGCATCTTTTAACCACCGTTGGATCATTGGCGTAATTTGAATTCTCTTCAAGTCTTCGAGTCTTCATTAAATCACTGAGTGTAAAATCAACCATGATGAGGCGCGTTGAGCCATTAGAGCGCATGGTCCATTTGAGGCGCGTAACAACACGCGTGGATCTTTGAGGCGCGAGGCTATATGCGCGCGCGCTGAAAGGCGCATGGCGCATAGCATAAAGGGGCGCATAGGCGCGTGGCTCAAACTGAACTTGTGATTTATCTTGAATCTTGATCTTCTTGCCCTATTTCTAAGCCTATTCTATAACAATGGACAACTTAAAAAATGAAGTATAAATACTTCTTACATGTGGGTCTAAAGTCCATGAAATAAAACTTAGGTGATGGATCAATCAAATCTAATAAATCCTAATACATTAAAAACTAAGATATGTGTGGGCATACCCAACAAAGGTCTATATACTAGTGTGACGATTCCACTATTTTTTTCTAGAAACCCCAAAAAGGACTCCGTCCTTCCGACTTTGTAAATGAAAAAAAAAAGTCATTTTTCTCTATGTGGTTGAGTTTTTTTCCTTGTTTGTGGATTTAATCATATTACTCAAAAGGTGTTTGTGGGGCCAACCTAAGATCAACCGTGTTCTTCCAATAGGTCCAATGGCTTCCAACGGCAAGAACCACAACGGTGGAAATGATTTCGTGTCCAACGAAGGGTTACTCAACATAATGAAATCAATGGGGGAAAAAATGGATAGGATTGTCGAGGATGCCCGCCGTAAAGACAATTTGTGGCAATCCCGTTTCGATATCGACAAGAGGATTCACAAAGAAGAGGTTTCCGAACTCAAGGCCCGTCTTGATCATGAAAGAAGAATTCACAAGGAGGAGGTTTCCGAACTCAAAGCCCGTTTGCAAGAGCTCACCGACAGCAAAGCAAAGTTCAATGATAAAGCATGCTCAAGTGGCCCGACCCTCAAAAGCTACAAAGGTACCACCAACAACCGAGTTTTCACTCCTCTCCTAGGAGTAACCCAAGCCGAGGCATTTGAAACTTTGGTGGCAAGTGGGAAGGTCAAACCTTTGGAAGGGTACAAGCCGAAGGCGATACTGAAGAATCATGCACATAGTGAATGGTGCGGCTACCACAAGCATAGTGGCCACACTACCGAAGGGTGCTTCCTTCTCCGAAACATCATCCAAGATTTGATCGCAACGGCGAATTTACTGTGGGTGAAAAGAAACTGCTAGAGAATGGCAACATGCAAGAACCCATCAAGGAAAAGCTTGGTTTTGAAATGGGCCTTCAACAAGAGATCATGCCGCAAGGAGACTACAACGGCAAAGACGACGACAGCAATCTCCGTTTCTCTTTCTCTACCTAGAAATAGGATACAAAAAAAAAAAAAAAAAAAAAAAAAGTCAAAAGTCCTCTTTTGTGTGCATTAATGTTTTCTCTCGTCCCATGTTAAGTGTCGAGTCTTCTTATCAAATAAAAGTCGTTCTTGTCCTTATACACTCTTCCAAGTGGTTCAATCTAATTCTTGGCAAAATGATGAAAAGATGTCTAAACAAGTTTTAGAACAAGGCCATCACTTGAACGCCTAGGGGCTAAACATCGACGCCAACATCAACGACGAAGCCAAGGCAAACAAGGTGGAGCAACAATCATGAAGAAGTCAAGCAAAGTTTTCAAAGGGGGATTTATAAAAAAAAAAAAAAAAAAAAAGAGCTCGCTAGGTTGAAACCATCAAATCAACCTAGGCAAAAGTTAGAGCACAAAAAAATAAATAAAAAAAAAATCCCCCTCAATCAAAGAAGTTCACATCAAGATCAATATCATCATCCACCAACGAAGGACGAAGCAACAATTCATCACGAAGAATGGAGAATCCACAAAAACTACGGTGACCTGAGCCTCTACACTGGAGGAACGTAGGCAACCTTCGGGTCCGGTCTCATGCAATAAAGAAGATATGTTTAGCCCTAGCGCGTTATGGTGATTGGCCTTCATCTCGAACTTGTCAAGACATCTTTGTACGATTCATTTGCCAATGAATTAATCACCAAAAAGATTGAACAACTTTCTTAGATTTGGAATCATTTCGCGCTCCTTGTCGAGTCTAGGGACTTCTATTCTTTCTGCATACTCCCAATTTCTTTCAATCAAATTGGGGCTTTCCTTCTCTTCTCTCTTAATGACTTACTTGCCTTCGCGAGTTATTCAATTCAATAAAAAATACATGTCAATACTAGGGACACTTCCCTAGTCAAGTCAATGTCACTCATCATTAGTGACAAAAGGTCTCCACCGCAAAATCACATGTCTTATCTCCTCAGCTAGAGTCAATGCACACTTCCTCATTAATTGAGTCAAAGAAAAAATGATGAAGACGCAAAAGAGATGCCCGCTAGATTGAAAAACCCGAAAGGGCGGTCTAGGCAAAAAACAGGGTGTGTCATAAAAAAAAAATTGAGAGAGTGAGAGAGAGAAGGGAAAGAGAAATGGAGATCTCCGGCCTCTAAAGAAGACAACTGCACAAGCTCTACATTGGATCTCCCCAACAAGTCAATTCCCCACCGAGTCAACTTTGGGATTGCAAAAGGCTCGACAAGATATGGTACCATCAAAGGTTGTTTTGGGTTATTGGCATCATTCTCTAGCAGTGTGCATTTTTGGGTTCATGAAAAGAAGGCCCGTGGTAGTCAAGACCCATCCGAGAACGAGCCCATCATAAAAGGGCACGAGGTTGCACAAATAATCCCTAGCTAGTCAATTGGCTTGGGTAACAAATAGCAACAACATGTGTCTCAGTTTTCAAAGCTTCTTCAAGTATGTGCTTCTAAAGTACGCCGAAAGGCTCCCGAGAAATGGAGTAACTCTTGCCATGTCCTCTCATGTTTGTTCCCTCGCATGAGGATGAGACACTCTTGCTTTACTCAACAAATGGTGATGCCCTAGAGGCTATGTGACTCAAGGACAAGGACTTCTTTTGCTTCACTTGACAATCAATACGCCCTAGAGGCTATGCTCGAAAAAAGATGTGTGAGACTATCCTCAAAGTCTCTCAAAAAGGGATGTCAAAAATCCCTCTTGTCGCGTGTGCCCGTGCTCATTCCCCCAATCAAGGATGGACCTTTCTCGCAATCAATGATGGCACTCTAAGGGCTACGGTCAAGTCTTAAAGGTTCTCTCGGCAAAGAGCAATTAACTCCCCAGCAGTATCCCCAGCCGAGCCATGTGCAACATTGGAAGCTTCCTCAATTCGGCACCGAAGGTCTCAAGGGGCTTCGCAATCTACAATCTTTTGGGCTACGACATTACAGTAATTCAAGCAAAGGGCAGTATTAGGGCTTCGAGACCGACAGTGTTTTGGGCAACAATACTCGAGCAACGCAATTTGGGAGTAGTCTCCATGAAAGGGATTAAGCTTCAAAGGGTCTCTCAACACTTCAAGTCAAAGGCCTCTTGGTTTTAAATGAAGTCTCCGATGTTATGAATGAAGTTGATGATTTTTGTTAGAACTCACAGCGAGATTTTGAAGGAAGTCTTAGAGAAAAGGAAAAAGATTCAATATGCTAAACTCTAATCAAAACAGGGTTATAGCGGGAAATGCCACGGCCAATCCCAATGTTTCTGCAATTCAGCACCCCCTTCTCCAAGGTCAAAAGCACAAGGTGCAGCTCAGATAAAGTTGGGCCACAGCACTAGTTGCATCCGAAGATCCGTCATTAGTTCAACTCAAGAAGAGTCAAGCAAGCATACTCATTTGGGACTTTATCACACCAAGACCTTATCCTCCGCGACTTCGACGGCACCGCAAGACATTACTGCATCTTTTGACATAAGCCCTCAGCCATTTGGGTATCGACCAAAATGAGGCCATTCATCTCCCCAGTAAGAGCAAGAAGGAGATCTCTATCAAGAATTCTACCATACGGTACATCCGCTCTCAATGCCGAGTCAATCACGAGATAATTTGGGGCTTTACAACGAAAGGTCTTCACAACCCGCCACCTACAAGCCCACGACACTTGGGGCTTTGCAATCTCTCGAAGCTTGGCATCAACGATCTCCTCTTGGGGCTTGCTCACTACAACAACAAAGGGCGATTTACTCGAATGGGCCAAGAGCTGATTTATCTTGGAGCTATGCAAGTCCCTCAAAATTTGGCATCAAAGGCATTCTAGGGGCTTTACAATCAGCAACCCCTCATCTCGGCATCAAAAGCCTTTTGAAGCCCCATAATCGACAAATCTCTTGGGGCTAGACATCAATCTTCGTCAGACACACCGGCGGGGTTAGACATCAATCTTCGTTGGGCACACCGGCGGGGTTAGACATCAATCTTTGTTGGGCACACCAGCGACAACAGAATTCAAGCGAGGCAATCCGGACTTCGACTGAACATGACTTGATCTTGGGTTGGCTTCACAAGCACACAATGGTTAAAATGGTTCACCCACGAACTAAAAAAAAAAAAAAAAAAAGATTTTTTCTTTCTTTTTCTCCTTCTATGTGCAAAATTATGTGCTTTACTTTGCTTTGCTCCTAGCTTCTCCTCCAGAGTTCTCCATCATCCTTGAACTACGCTGGTCTGATTCTCTTAAAGGGATACGTAGGCAGCCTTTGGCACGACCAACCCATCATCCAGAGTACCATTTCGCCAACCCAACATCAAGGGCATCTAAAGAATGGACATTCTCCATCAAAGCATCCTCCGCAGACATCAAGAATCCATCTCCACTCAAGCGGCAATGGTAAGTGAAGGTATGAATACATCCAATGCTTTCCACAAAATCACACCGCACACAAGATCACTTTCTACATTCTTACCACAATCACAATTTTCTCTCGCAATTCCTCTTTCACATCTCACACAAGCACGTATATCTGCAAAGCATACACATAACAGGTGCCGGACAGAGCACCAGGTGCCGCACAAAGCACCAGAATCAACAAGTGCTGCACAGCACATCAGAATATGCCGCACCGCGCACCAGAATCAACAAGTGCCGCACAGCGCATCAGAATATGCCGCACCGCGCACCAACTTTGGTCCATGGTGGACCGCTCAAATCACCATACCGCCGCACAGCGCATCAGAATATGCCGCACCGCGCACCAATTTTGGTCCATGGTGGACCGCTCAAATCACCATACCTCTTCCATCAGCAAAAGTCGCTCACACAGGGAGCGCATTTCTATCCTTTGTAATTTCAAATTCCTGCTTTATCGAGTCTTTGTTTTCTCTTGTCGATGTCCTCGGCGGTTGTCTTTCTTTCGTCAACGCGTTTTGCTTCGCAATCCACGTCACCGAGGGGGCTCTGTAGACACCCCGCTTTGGACCTCTCACCCCGATTGCATACAAAGTATTTTTATTTAACTTATTTTTGTTGATTTCTGTTACTTCGGTTAAGTTCCTAACTGATTCCGTTAGTTTTGGACTAAACTGCATAACAGAGTTAACTTTTAGGGTCATTCTGTCATTCTGTCATTTTTCACCCGCGGGCGCTTCCGGCACTGCCAGTGAGCCGCGCGCGCGTCCCGCCCCAAAAGCCGGACCCGCGCGCTTCCCACTTTGGCAGTAACGGATTGCACCTTATTTCCCTCCCTTTTCTTATTTACAAACATCTTTCTTGATCACAAAAACCATCTTTTTACATCCACATTCATCCCCCCCTTTTCACATTAACTCCCAATCCCACACTTCTAGTCTTTTCATTAAAACAAAATATTTCCTTTTTATTTTATTTTATTTTCTTTTATTTCTTTTATTTATTGTTTTATTTATCTTATTTTTGATTGGTCAATTCCATTTCACATGGATGATCATCTTTTCCCTCCATCATTTCCCTCTCTTTTTTACCTATAAAAACCATCATCTTCTACCTTGGAAAGGGACTCTCTTGGGACTTCTTTTTGAGACTTCTTTTTGGACTCCAACCTTGATTCACCAACTACATTATACACAAATTCTCCCAACAAGAGTTCTTAGTAACAAGACTCTACACAAATTGTTCTACAACAATTTCATCACAACAATAACACTTTCAAGTCAAGGTTCCAAGTCCTCTTTCTCAAGGTACAACTCCATTTTCTTCCTTTGTTTTCTTCTTCTTGATGTATGCAATCCCCATTAATGGGACATGACCAACATGACTACTTCACATATTGAAGTTAGTTAAGGTTATCTCCCTACATTTTAATCTTAACTTTAATTCACCATGTTAATTTCTCTTCATCTCTTAATGTAATTCTTTAACATTACTTGTTACATGTAATCTTTATCATTAAATAAATAAAACAATTCTATTTTATTTCTCCTTTATTTCCCCTTTTCTTCTCATCACAATTGTTAGCACATTTCTACTTAATTAATTAAAGGACATGTAAATATTAGAACACCAATAGTAGCAAGACCCGCGTAAGCGGGGCGGAGTGGGTGTTTAAGTACTTCCCACTCCGTCACCTAACCCCCGAACCCTTCTCTCCCGAATCTCTGGTTTTGTACATAAATTAGGCTATTTCTAGGTTTTTCTTATGTTCCTTTAAAAACATAGGGGGCGACTCTAAACAATCTAAAACAAGTTAGACATCGTAGGATAATTCACCGCACTAGCCAAGCCGTGGTTCCCCGGGGTATCTACAGCGTCTGGCCTTAAGGGACGGAGGCGCGCGACTCTGAGAAGCAAAAACTGACAGAATGGACTAGAAAGTTAGAACTGTTATTCAGTTTAGTCCCGGGACTTAACGGAGTCCGTCTGGAACTTAACCAAAGTAACAGAAACTAACAGAAAACACTTAGAAGAGGGAGAAACACAAAACCAAGTGTGCAATCGGGGTGAGCTGTCCAAGGTGGGGTGTCTACACATACTGACCCACTGACATGTCATTTTGTTCCAAGTTGAGAAATTCCACCTCATCTCTATCTTGATCCACCCTAGTCTTTAATGCTTTCCACCAATGCTCTGCAGGCCCAGTAAGCTTATAAGTAGAAAATCTAACTCGATATTCATGAAGACATCCTAAAACATCAAAGATCTTTTCCATTACTTCAATCCATATTTCGACCTTAGCCCCATCTCGTTCACCATCATAACCAATTGGTTTCATCTTCAAAAACTGTTCAAGTCAATACCTTGGAGGTGCATGTTCTCCTCCCTGTCTCTGATCATTTATAGCTTTCATAGCTGCCTCAAACATTCCTTGAAACATATTCTGAGTATCATTCCTCACATTTTCCGGATCATCATCAGTTCTCACCATTTTAACTGAGTACCTGCATAAAACACTCAATGTTACTCACTCAACACACAACTACCCTCCTAGGTCACATAATCATTCTAGACCATCTATAACCTAGTGTAGATACCCCGAGGCAGAGCCCACGGCGTTAGGCTAGAGCGCGTGGATTACCCTAGGATGTCTAGTTGTGTTTTAGAGTCGCCACCCACGTTTTTGAGGAACGTAAGAAAACCTAATGTTTATGAACCTAAGTTTGATTTACGAAAACAGAGATTCTTTGGGATGAGGGGTTCGGGGGTTAGGCTACGAAATGGGAAGTACTTAAACACCCATTTTGCCCGAGCAGTGTCGGTCTTGTTTGTTCATAATTCACTTTAAAGATAGATGTGTTCTTCCTATTTGAATGATGATAAAAGGGGTTTTTATAGTTTAGAATGTAGGGAGATAACTCCTAGGCCAATTCAATGTAATGGAAGGGCCATTGGTGTCATGTCCCAAATGGTTTTGGGGTGATTGCACATTTGATTGAAGGAGAAGAAGAAGAAGAAGAAGAAGAAGAAATAAAGAATAAAGTTAAGACATTTTACCTATAATATCCTTCAAAGAGAACCTCTTGAAAAAGTCTTGAAGAAGAGGTTGAATACCTGGAGAGAATATCTTTTGTAAATTGCCTAGAGCTCTGTTTAGAGAAAAGTCTAAGGTGGAAAAAGTCCTCCTCCAATGATGGATTGGAGGGGTTTTTATAGTTGAAAATGTGTGTCTTTTGGAGCCAAACAGAGTCTTCAAGAAATCTTTCCCAGGCAAAATCACGTATAATGAGCAAGGGAGAGATTCTTGGGTAGAATCTGTAACTGACACACCCCAGAAGCGCGCGCATCCCACCTAGACGGTGGAAGGCACGCGCGTCTGGCCTCAAGGGGCGGAGGCACGCGACTCTGAAAGGCAAATTTTGACAGAATAGATAGGAAAAGTTAGAACTGTTATTCAGTTTAGCCCCTGGACTTAACGAAGCCCGTCTAGAACTTAACCAAACTAACAGAAAACGCTTAAAAGAGGGAGAAACACAAAAATCAAATGTGCAATTGGGGTGAGCGGTCCAAGGCGGGGTGTCTACACCTAGGCTCTGATACCAACTGTCGCGCCCCGACACGGGGTCCTACTTGGCCCCCACGATCGGGACACGCACGGAAGACGTCATAAATCACATTTTAATTTTGATATGTTCTTTCTATAATTTTCCAATAAACAAAAACTTGATAAACTTTAACAACTTCTAATACTACATTTACAAACTACACAAGATTCGAAATCAATAGCCTTAAAGGCTTACACACATTACTTACAATATTTACAAACACTAGAAGTATACCAAAATAGTGATATACACCAAAGTCTCGGGTATACTACCCCATAGGTTATACATTTACATAATGCAACCCAAAAACAACTCCTTCCCAAAATAGCTTACCAACTCGACGTCCTCCCCGTGCTCAACGTGACCTAGCCCCTGGTTCGCCCTTATCTAAGGAAAACAATTAAACAAGGAACGGGGTGAGATAAATCTCAATAAGTTACTAATATGCAACTACATGGTAATGAGCATTCTCAATAAGTAACCACATAGCACATAACATGAGAAGCGAAGCCAACTCATAACAGCACATTAGACTGAATTAAACAATTTACAAAGGATACTGAGCCAAGGTTCTCCCAAAAGGATATAATAATCTGACAAGTATCATCTGAGCAGCATTAAAGAGCTGAAGCAGGGGTTCCGGAACCAAACAACAACAAGAACAACGGTGGGAAAATGACACAAAGTCATAACCCTAAAACGTGTAGGTACAATACTCACACAAGGGAGGTAGCTCATCCCAACCACATAATCAGGAAGGGGAAAAGGGGTTACCAGTGAAGAACATTATACTGAACTTTACTCGGATGCCATTATAATGTTCATCACTGCCCGACTTAACCAAGTAAGACCAGCTGGACTTTTAACTATTGCACAATCGGTGTATGATTCCAAAATAGGGAACCATACTAAGTACATTATAAAGATGATAAACTTCCCATAAAGAGCCCAACAGACAAGTACTTTAAACACATTTCTCAAACAAAGGATTTCAAAGTAGGAAATCCCCACGAAAGCATCCTAAAGATGTATAACATCAAAATGAACCTAAACGGTTACATCATTTCAAACTCGATCACAAACAGACCATTCTTACTACTTTAGTGTTCCACAATAACCATCTAGGTATCCTAGGATATCACCTAAGACCTAGACCAAGATTGAACCATAACTCTATTAAATTAGAACATTTTTGTTCTTCCAGTAACCTGGGCGGTCGCCCACAACCAGATGTGCGGTCGCCCAAAACACCACTCTCAAGCCCTAAAACCTTCCAGATGGACTGGGCGATCGCTGCCCTATTTGGGCGGTCGCCCAAAACTTTGTAGTGACGAATTTTGTTCTGTTTCCTCCATTATTAATTTACCGTCTCCAAAGTACTACCCAAACTTTCTATGCTACTGTATATGAACCAAAACTGTCACGACCCAAAAACTAGGCTCTATTTTATTAGTAATAAATAATTATTATTTATTTATTTGCTTAATTATTTATTTAATTATTTATTTAATTAATAATTTATGTGTGCATTTTATATTTCATAATAATTTATGCCTAGCATTTTATTTGGGTCATTTGTGTTAGTGTAGTATTGTTGGGTCTTAATAATTAGTGAGAGTTTTATAGTTGAGCTAGTTAGTGGGGGAAGGGGGCTAGGTGCAATATTTCAAATAATTCATCTCCCTACTCCCTCTCTTCTCCCTCACCCTATCACCTTCACTCACACTCCACCTCCATTTCCCGGTGTACTCTCTCTCTCTCCTAGGCTTTGTGAAGGTAAAATCATCTTCTTCCTTCTCTCTACATTTTAACTATCATCCCCTCATAATCTCTCATTTCTCATAACATGAATCTTGTTTAGATCGTCGATAGGATCGTAGAGGGCTAAAAATATTCGAGTTCTGTCACCTTTCATAGGGTAAGTTACTTTTCCCCCATTTTTATGTTAAAATGTTCATATCATACTTATATAATGCTTGGGTTGTTATAATTGAAGTTTGGATGAGGTTGCAATTTATTGGAATTTATTTGGAAATTATTTGGGTTTTTGGGTTAAAAATGGTGAATATGTGAATGTTGGGTTTAAATCTTGTTTTGGGTTGTGAGATTGTGTTGTTTAGGTTCCCTTGATGTTTAGATGTTGTTTTAGTACCTTGGAAACTAGTTTGAAAGCTTTGATTTTGAGCATTTAGTGAAGGTTTGTGTTTTGGTTCGAAAATGGTGAACCCATCTCTGTTCTCCGACCCAGAATTCATCCGGGCGCCCGCCCATACGCCCATGAGCGCCCGCTTACATGTGATGTTAATGACCCGTAGTTTTTGCCCCTCGGGAGCGCCCACCTGTTCCTTTCTGAGCGCCCGCCCGTACCCTTTCGGGCGACCGCCCGCCTCCGCCTAGGCGCCCGCCCGCCTCCAATTCCTGGCACCTATTCTTTAATTGTTTTTTAAGTAGATTATAACTTCAACCCCTATTTTGAGTAGTGTCCCTCTAGGCTTAATTGACCATTATGGAGTACTCTAATAATGATTTTGGTTCCTTTGTGAATGTATGTGATATGGGATTTGATTAAATTATTATTTGGAAATATGAAGCACTTTTATGATGCGCGTTTATTCAATTCATCTTTTTGGTGATTAATTGGAATGATTCCCTACTTTGGAATCAATGGTTGTTTATCGTGCTAGTATTTATTACTTAGCTTTTACTTAAAAGTCCAGCTGGTATTTTGTGTGTGTTTGGGCGATGCGAAACATTATGATGGCACAGCCAAGTCCATTGTGATGTTGACCATTGTTTTGCCCCATTATTTCCCTCCTCCATATTGGCCTTGGATGTGAGATGAGCTAGCCCCTTTGTGAGCACTTTATGTCGCGACCCCGAACCCCGCGGGCCCGAGACCGCGAGCTGGACGTCGACTTAAACAATAAACTCTAAAATAATGGAGATAAAAATTTCCTTTTATACCCAAAAGATGATAACACAAGGTTTTGTAAATCAACTTGAACAACAAAGTAAAACTAGTATAAACTCCATAAGCTTATACACCAAAGTTACAAAATACACAAATCCTAGTGACGTCAATGTTTGGTACAAATATCCCCAAAAGGTTACACATTGATATAATGTAAACCAACCTATAACAACTTTCCCAAAAAGAATGTATCCACACTCGACGTCCTCTTTCTCGTGATCAGCGAGACTAATCCTTAGCACCTGGGGGGGGTGTTAAGGAAAAACAAAGATAAAAGAAAGGGGGTGAGATAAATCTCAATAAGTTACTAATGCAACTACATGACATGCTATGATGCAATATACAGTAATAAATCATAGCAAGCACATAGCATTTATCACATAACAGATAGCAGCGGAAATAAACACATAATAAAGGATATTAGCCAAGGTTTTCAAACCGATACATCCAAATAAAGGATCGCTGCGCAGCTTCAATAGTCAACCAACCACATCTTCATAATAGCATGAAAGCTGAAGAGAAATCCCCGGTACCGGAACCAATAACCATAAGAGTGTCACAAAGGACAAGAGCCATGCCACAAAGTCATGCTCGATAGCTAGATACATTCACAAAGGAAGCTAACTTGTCTTTTCCAAGGCCAATCTGGAAAAGGGTATAGAAGGGGGCAAAACAATGGTCAACATTATAATGGACTTGGCTTTGCCATTATAATCTTTCCCATCGCCCGATGCAACAAATATGCCAGCTGGGCTTCCAAATAAATGCTAAGTAATAATATTTTAGCACGATAAACAACAAAGGATTCCAAAGTAGGGAATCATACCAAGAAGTCACCAAGAAAGTGAAATGTACCCACAACGCACAATTAAAGTGTTCCAATAATCTCAATTAACACTTAATTAATTTCAAACACAAACTTGATCACAAAGGACCCAATTCTATCACTAGAGTGTACTACAATGATCACTAAGGTCAACTAGAAGGACACCCAAGACTTAGACCAAAACGCATTCTTCAATCACACAAATTAACAATTGTAAACTTTCAGAGGTTCTGTGCAGCCGCCTACCAGGGACTGTGCGGTCGCCCAAAAAGGCCTCAAACAAGAACAAAAGCTTTCAGATAGATGTGCGGTCACCCTACAATTTTTGGACGGTCGCACAATCCTCTGGTCTGCCGGAAATCGGGAGAGAAGAACTGGGTTCTTCCATTTTTCAACCCAAACCAAAACTCAACCAAAATCCAACACTCTTAACTAGCATATTAATGAACTAAAAAAACTTATAGGTCAAAAGGACTCATATAACCACATTTAACAACCAAAATCAAGATTCAAATCCAACCTTCATAAAATCACCATTTTTGACCCAAAACTCAAATAAATTCCAAATAAATTCGAAACTCAACCAAACTTCAAATATAACAACTCAAGCATTATATAAGCATGATATGAACATTTTAGCATAAAAATGGGGGAAAAGCAACTTACTTGAAAATAATGAAAGTTGACGGAATTCGAATATTTTTGATTCTACGCGATCCTATCGACGATCTAAACACATTTCAAGTTTTAAGAAATGAGAGATTATGAGAGGAAGAGGAGGATAATGAAGAGAGAAGGAAAGAGAGAAACTTACCCTAATTTCTTCTTTGGAGAGAGAGAGGGGAATGGGCTGGGAAATGGGGTGAGTGAGGGAGAAGGTGAGGGAGAAGAGAAGGAGTAGGGAGGGAGTAGGGAAATTATTTAAAAAGTTACTTCTAGGCTCCTCCCTTTCTACTAACACAATAATACCCTCCCCACTAACAATTAAGACTCAGCAATACATCACTAACCCAAATGACCCAAATAAAATGCTAAGCATAAATTATCATAACGCATAAATTGCACACATAATTATTTAAATAAATAATTTAAATAAATAAATAAACAAATAAATAAATAATAATTATTTATTACGAATAAAATAGAGCCTAGATTTCGGGTCGTGACATTCACTCCCCCTTAAAGAAAATTCGACCCGAATTTTAACGAGACTTACCCGAATTAAAAAGCCACAGAAATTTCCCTCGATCTCATCTCGAAGCTCCCATGTCGATTCCTCGATATTATGATTCCTCCAAAGAACTCTAACCAATGAAATACTTTTGCTCCTCAACTCTTGGACTTTAGAATCTAAAATCCGAACCGGTCGTTCCTCGTAAGTCATATCGGGCTCAATATCCTCCGGTACCCTCGGTAACACGTGAGATGGATCATGAACATACTTCCGAAGCATAGAAACGTGAAAAACATTATGTAACCGGTCTAAAGATGGCGGTAACGCAAGACGATACGCTAGAAGTCCAACCTTTCCCAAAATCTCAAACGGGCCAATAAACCTCGGAGCCAATTTACCCTTCTTCCCGAACCTTCGGATACCCACCTTCGGAGATACTTTCAAGAACACAAAATCACCGGTCTGAAAACTAAGATCTCGCCTTCGGTTATCTGCATAGCTCTTATGTCGACTCTGGGCTGTTTTCAATCTATCCCGGATAACTCTAACCTTTTCAACTGAATCCTGAAGCAAATCAATACCCACAATCTTCGCTTCACCAACCTCATCCCAACAAATAGGCGATCTACATTTCCTCCCATACAAAGCCTCATATGGTGCCATCTCGATACTAGCCTGATAACTGTTGTTGTAAGAGAATTCCACTAACGGTAAATGTCTATCCCAAGAATCGGAAAAGTCTATCGAACAAGCTCGCAACATATCCTCAAGAATCTGAATAGTCCTCTCGGATTGACCGTCGGTCTGAGGATGAAAAGATGTACTGAAACGCAAATCTGTACCCAAAGCTTCTTGAAATGCCTTCCAAAATCTAGAAGTAAACCTCGGGTCTCAATCTGACACAATGCTAACCGGAACTCCATGCAATCTAACGATCTCATCAATGTAAAGGGTCGCAAGCTTTTCCATCGAGTATCTGATGTCAATAGGCAAGAAATGGGCACTCTTGGTCAATCTATCCACTATTACCCAAACACTGTCATACTTCCTACGGGTACGAGGTAGTCCTGTAATGAAATCCATAGTCACATGCTCCCATTTCCACTCGGGAATCTCTAACGGCTGAAGTAGTCCCGCGGGTCTCTGATGCTCGGCTTTGACCTGCCGACAAGTTAAACACTTCGAAACATACTCGGCTATTTCTCTTTTCATGTTATTCCATCAAAAATGTTGCTTCAGATTCTGATACATCTTCGTACTGCCCGGATGAATAGTATATCTAGATTTGTGACCCTCATCTAAAACTCTCTGTTTAATTCCATCAACATCCGGAACATACAATCTTCCACGGAAAGTCAACACTCCCACCGGGCTAACAGAAAAATTCTCGAAATTCTTTTCCTTCAATTTACCCATTATCTTCACTAACTCGGGATCTTCCTTTTGAGCTTCTTTAATCCTCTGAATTAGGGTCGGAGATACCCTAATATTCGCAAAAATAGCCCTATGTCTCGATTCACGAGGAGACCAATCTCGAACATCCTCAAGCATTTTCCACTCACGGACCATCATCGAAGCCACATAAGATTTTCTACTAATCGCATCGGCTACCACATTCGCCTTTCCCAGGTGATAAGAAATCGTACAATCGTAATCCTTCAATAATTCCATCCATCGGCGTTGCCTATTATTCAACTCTTTCTGGGAGAAAAGGTATTTCAAACTCTTGTGATCCGTAAAAATCTCAAACTTCGCCCCATAAAGGTAGTGCTTCCATTTGTGCAACGCAAATACTATCGCGGCCAACTCCATATCATGAGTGGGATAATTCTGTTCACTAGGGGTCAACTTCCTTGAAGCATAAGCAATTACTCTCCCATTCTGCATCAACACACAACCCAAACCCTCTTTCGAAGCATCACTGTAAATCACTAGGCCATCGCTCCCATTAGGCAAAGTCAAGATCGGTGCGGTAGTCAACTTCTTCTTCAATTCCTCGAAACTCTTGTCACATTTCTCGGTCCACACAAGGGACATTCTTCCGAGTCAACTGAGTCATCGGAGTAGTGATCCTCGAAAACCCTTCTATAAATCTTCGGTAATACCCGGCTAAACCAAGAAAGCTTCTAATCTCTGTCACAGATTCGGGTCTCTTCCAATCCACTATGGCTTCAATCTTTGACGGGTCCACAGAAATCCCGTCTTTAGAAATCACATGGCCCAGAAATGACACTTTCTCGAGCCAAAATTCGCATTTACTAAACTTCGCAAACAATTTCTCTCTCGTAAGAACGGATAAAACTGTCCTCAAGTGTTGCTCGTGCTCCTCTCTAGATTTAGAGTAAACAAGAATGTCGTCGATGAAGACTACCACGAACGAATCAAGATACAGATGGAAAACTCGGTTCATCAAATCCATAAATACTGCAGGCGCGTTAGTCAACCCAAACGGCATAACTAAGAATTCATAATGACCATACTGAGTGCGAAAAGCAGTCTTCGAAACATCTTCCGATCGAATCTTCAACTGATGGTACCCACTCCTCAAATCAAGTTTAGAGAAAACCACGGACCCTTGAAGCTGATCAAATAAATCATCAATATGAGGTAGAGGATACTTGTTCTTCACCGTAACCTGATTCAACTTTCTATAATCGATGCACAATCTCAAGGAACCGTCTTTCTTCCGCACGAATAAAACCGGTGCTCCCCACGGGGAAACACTAGGGCGGATAAACCCTCGATCAAGCAACTCTTGCAATTGAACCTTTAATTCCTTCAACTCTGCGGGAGCCAACCTATAAGGTGCTTTCGAAATTGGAGCCGTACCCGGCAAAAGGTCTATACAAAACTCAATCTCACGATCGGGAGGCATAACATACTCGGAAGAGAAAACATCGGGAAACTCCCGAACTACCCGAACACTATCCAAACTAGGGGATTCCTTCCTAGTATCAAGAACACTAGCCAAATACCCCTCACAACCACTATGCAATAATTTTCTCGCTTTCATATAAGAAATTAAGCGAACCTTTCTACTCAGAGGACTAGCCTCAAACACAAATTTAGGCACATCGGGAATAGAAAAAGTAACAGTTTTCTTACGGCAATCAACGGAAGCATGAAACTTGCTCAACCAATCCATACCCAAAATGACATCAAAGTCTTAGATAGGAAGAACTACCAAATCCGCACAAAGGACACGACCACAAATAACCACATCACAAGCACGAAAGACTCGATCAGAAATCAAGCATTCTCCTATAGGGGTCGACACCTCTAGCACGTACGGTAAAGACTTGAATGCAGCATTTAACATGGAAGCAAATTGCACAGAAATGTATGAATGAGATGATCCTGGATCTACTAACGCTCGTGCTCTCACACTAGATATAGAAATAATACCTCCAATAACTGTAGGATCATCGGTCGCCTGTTGTTGATTCATGGCATAAACCTTCCCTTGAACTTTGGGCTTCCCAGCGGCATCCCTTTTCTGACCCTGACTAGTTCCAACCCCTGACCCGGATGACTGACCTCGGTACCTCGTGCAATCTCTCGCAAAGTGCCCCATTTCACCACAATTACACTTGCCTTGCTTTTTCCAACACCTATCCTCCGAATGGCCTACCTTCTGACAAAAGGTACAAGGCTTCCTATTCTGAATCCCCGGAGTAGTACTCAGATTCCTCGGTGTGGTTTGCCCCTTAAACTGAGATGATGCTCCGGGGTTACCTCGGTTGTCGGAACGGTGCTGAGGCTGAGATTTATCATGGCTTCCCGATTTACCCGTACCCACAACCTCGGTTTTCCTTTTGTGCTCCCCAATATCTTGCTCGATCAAGTAGGCTCGGTCTACCGCATCTTGGAAGGTCACAATACGTTGGGCAATAAGTTGAGTACGGATGGAGGTCTTCAATCCCCGAATGAATCTCATAGCTTTTTGTTCCTCGGTCCTCACCAAATAGTCACAATACCGGGCTAATTCTGTGAACTTAGCCGAGTATTGAGCTATAGACAACAAACCTTGCTCCAGGTTGAGCAGCTCTATCTCCTTTCGGTTTTGATCAACAACCGGAATGAAATGCTCCTTGAATTTGCGCACAAACAACTCCCACGCATAAACCGTGTGAGTGTCATCCCAACTAGCTTTAACACCCTTCCACTAATGCTCGGCGGCTCCCACAAGCTTATAATCCGCGAACCGGACCTTGTCCTCATCAGAACACCCAAATACATCATAAATTTTCTCCATAGACTCGATCCACATCTCAGCCTTCTTCACATCGAGCTCACCGTCGAACTCTGCCGGTTTCAGTTTCAAGAATTGCTCCAAACCATAACGGGGTGGTGCTTGCTCTACCCTCGGACCTTGATCATGTATGGCCTTCATGGCCGCCTCGAACATGCCTTGAAACATAGCACGTGCTTCTTCCCTTGTATCATTCTGATTTGCATTACCAGTACTACCTTCACCACTCCTTCTACGAACCATTGTAAACAAGTACTTGCATAAAACATCAACCGTTAATCACTCCGCACACTACTACCCTCCTAGGTCATACTAGTCCACCTAGACTTATACTTAGAGCCGAACCATGGCTCTGATACCAACTGTCACGACCCCGAACCCCGCGGGCCCGAGACCGCGAGCTGGACGTCGACTTAAACAATAAACTCTAAAATAATGGAGATAAAAATTTCCTTTTATACCCAAAAGATGATAACACAAGGTTTTGTAAATCAACTTGAACAACAAAGTAAAACTAGTATAAACTCCATAAGCTTATACACCAAAGTTACAAAATACACAAATCCTAGTGACGTCAATGTTTGGTACAAATATCCCCAAAAGGTTACACATTGATATAATGTAAACCAACCTATAACAACTTTCCCCAAAAGAATGTATCCACACTCGACGTCCTCTTTCTCGTGATCAGCGAGACTAATCCTTAGCACCTGGGGGGGGGGGGGGTTAAGGAAAAACAAAGATAAAAGAAAGGGGGTGAGATAAATCTCAATAAGTTACTAATGCAACTACATGACATACTATGATGCAATATACAGTAATAAATCATAGCTAGCACATAGCATTTATCACATAACAGATAGCAGCGGAAATAAACACATAACAAAGGATATTAGCCAAGGTTTCCAAACCGATACATCCAAATAAAGGATCGCTGCGCAGCTTCAATAGTCAACCAACCACATCTTCATAATAGCATGAAAGCTGAAGAGAAATCCCCGGTACCGGAACCAATAACCATAAGAGTGTCAAAAAGAACAAGAGCCATGCCACAAAGTCATGCTCGGTAGCTAGATACATTCACAAAGGAAGCTAACTTGTCTTTTCCAAGGCCAGTCTGGAAAAGGATATAGAAGGGGGCAAAACAATGGTCAACATTATAATGGACTTGGCTTTGCCATTATAATCTTTCCCATCGCCCGATGCAACAAATATGCCAGCTGGGCTTCCAAATAAATGCTAAGTAATAATATTTTAGCACGATAAACAACAAAGGATTCCAAAGTAGGGAATCATACCAAGAAGTCACCAAGAAAGTGAAATGTACCCACAACGCACAATTAAAGTGTTCCAATAATCTCAATTAACACTTAATTAATTTCAAACACAAACTTGATCACAAAGGACCCAATTCTATCACTAGAGTGTACTACAATGTTCACTAAGGTCAACTAGAAGGACACCCAAGACTTAGACCAAAACGCATTCTTCAATCACACAAATTAACAATTGTAAACTTTCAGAGGTTCTGTGCGGCCGCCCACCAGGGACTGTGCGGTCGCCCAAAAAGGCCTCAAACAAGAACAAAATCTTTCAGATAGATGTGCAGTCACCCTACAATTTTTGGGCGGTCGCACAATCCTCTGGTCTGCCGGAAATCGGGAGAGAAGAACTGGGTTCTTCCATTTTTCAACCCAAACCAAAACTCAACCAAAATCCAACACTCTTAACTAGCATATTAATGAACTATAACAACTTATAGGTCAAAAGGACTCATATAACCACATTTAACAACCAAAATCAAGATTCAAATCCAACCTTCATAAAATCACCATTTTTGACCCAAAACTCAAATAAATTCCAAATAAATTCGAAACTCAACCAAACTTCAAATATAACAACTCAAGCATTATATAAGCATGATATGAACATTTTAGCATAAAAATGGGGGAAAAGCAACTTTCTTGAAAATAATGAAAGTTGACGGAATTCGAATATTTTTGATTCTACGCGATCCTATCGACGATCTAAACACATTTCAAGTTTTAAGAAATGAGAGATTATGAGAGGAAGAGCAGGATAATGAAGAGAGAAGGAAAGAGAGAAACTTACCCTAATTTCTTCTTTGGAGAGAGAGAGGGGAATGGGCTGGGAAATGGGGTGAGTGAGGGAGAAGGTGAGGGAGAAGAGAAGGAGTAGGGAGGGAGTAGGGAAATTATTTAAAAAGTTACTTCTAGGCCCCTCCCTTTCTACTAACACAATAATACCCTCCCCACTAACAATTAAGACTCAGCAATACCACACTAACCCAAATGACCCAAATAAAATGCTAGGCATAAATTATCATAACGCATAAATTGCACACATAATTATTTAAATAAATAATTTAAATAAATAAATAAGCAAATAAATAAATAATTATTATTTATTACGAATAAAATAGAGCCTAGATTTCGGGTCGTGACACTTTAGCTATTGGTTTTCGGGCTTTGACTGTGTGTCACTGTCCCTTTGTTATTGGTTCCGGTACCGAGGATTTCTCTTCAGCTTTCATGCTATTATGAGGATGATGATTTGTTGATTATTGAAGCTGCGCAACGACCTTTATTTGGTTATATCAGTTTGGGAAAACCTTGGCTATATCCTTTGTTATGTGTTTATTTCCGCTGCTATCTGTTATGTGATAACTGCTATGTGCTATCTATGATTTATTATTGTATATTGCATCATAGCATGTCATGTAGTTGCATTAGTGACTTATTGAGATTTATCTCACCCCCTTTCTTTTTATCTTTGTTTTCCTTAACCCCCCCCCCCAGGTGGAAATGATTAGACTCGCTGATCACGAGACAGGACGTCGAGTGGGTTCGAGCTTTTGGGGCAGGTTGATATTGGTGGGTTTACATTATATAAATGTGTAACCTTTTTGGGGATAGTTGTACCACACTTTGACGTCACACTTTGACGTCACTAAGATTTGTATATTTTATTATTTTGTAGTGTGAGCTTATGGGGCTTACACTAGTACATTGTTGTTGTTAAATTGTTTTCCAAAACCTTGTGTTATCATCTTTTGATATGAAATGAAATTTTTATCTCCGATATTTTGGTATTTTGATTAGTAAGTCGACGTCCAGCTCGCGATCTCGCACCCGCGGGGTTCGGGGTCGCGACAAAAACAACAACTATATTTTACTTCTTTAACACAACCAAGAACAACTTCCACAAATACACACCACAAGGAAACATTCACCAAACCAAGCACCAAATAATATATATATGAACATTTTAATAATTAAAGGGGAAATAGTAACTTACCTACTACGGAGAAAGTATCGATGAAAATATATTCTAATCGGATAGAAATGATCTACTCACCACCCTGAACATTTTGGTGTAATTAGATTTTAAAATAGAGGAGTAATTAAAAATAAGAAAAATCTATTTGGATAAAAACGTTACCTTCATTTTCCATGAACACAGAGATAATTGGGAAAGTTATTTTCAATGAGTGTGTGTGTGTGTCGTAAGGGAGAGGAAGAAGAGATAAGAAGATCATTTAAGCTTTTAGAAATTTCCACTAAAGCCCTCCTAGTTTAGCTATGAACACTTAAACCCCTAAACTATAATTTCCACAAATCCCTAAAGTTCCAACTTGATCAATATACTACCTTAACTCCTTAATCAAACAAAATAGTCAAGCAAATAAGGCAAGTAAGAATGATATGAAACACATAATACACACACAAGCTCAATTTATTTTTAAAAATAGTGCCCAGTTTTTTGGGGTCGTTACAGACCCCGTACACATTTGTTTATGGTTCTGAAGTAGTACTCCCAGTCGAACTCGAAGTTCGCTCTTTATGGGTCTTGGTCAAAAATCAAGTCAACGAGGTTGATTGGATTCAAAGTCGGCATGAACAATTAGCCCTACTCAACGAAAAGAGGCTAAGAGCGTTCGAACGCACAAAGGCTTATCAGCAGAGAATGGGAAAGGCTTTTAACAAGAAGGTGAAGCCTCGAAACATCAAAACAGGAGATTTGGTCTTAAGAAAGCATCCTCCTAATGCCATGAATCCCCTTGGGAAATGGGGACCCCGATGGATCGGTCCGTATGTAGTAAAAAAGATACTAAGCAGCAGTGCAGTCCGACTCGTAGACTTGGATGGTGACCAATTGCCAAAGGAGTTCAACCTCGACAAGCTCAAGAAGTTCTACGTTTAACAAATGAGGACCATAAAAAAAAACACTCGCTAGGTTGAAAACCCGCAAGGGCGGCCTAGGCAAAAATTAGAGCAAGTGCAAAAAAGAAGCCCGCTAGATTGAAAACCCGAAAGGGCAGTCTAGGCAAAAAACAGGGTGCACACAAAAAAATAAAAAAACAAAAAAACATGGTCTTCATTTGTTTGAACTACGGAGACCTGAGCTTCCATACTGGAAGAATGTAGGCAACCTTCGGGTGCGGTCTAAAACAATAATTTTTACCCAAATCATTTCATAAACAAGATGCAATTTTTATTCAACTCTTTAATCATTCTTACCATTACAACGGATAATGTTGAGCATAAAAGACAATAAAACATTAAAAAATCCTAACAAGTGGTCTAATTGCAATCTTGGGGTACTAGGAAAAATCTAATTTCTTCTGAGCTTTCGAAGGACCACCCGAACGGATCTCAATCCTATTCCTCTTTGGCGGCCTAGGGAACACTGAGACGGACCACGACCTTCTGCACAGCAACGCGCCTCCGAGCATAAAAGTTATCTAAATGATTACCGAAAGGGTCAGCCAGGATGTTGTTCGAATCAGCAGCAGCTTCCTTGTATCTCATAGCACTGCTAGGCTCAAAGTCCTTCCCTAGCAACTCAGCCCGAAGCATGTCAACCCAAGTGATACCGCGGTAAAGGATACCAAACAGATAATCCAGGTAACTCTTAAGGAGGAAAATACTACCCCAATGAATAGGGACGGAAGCCTACCGATGGAGGTCACCTCCCCAAGCCGACTGAAGCTCCCTCGAAAAGTCCAGACCCATGTATGAGACTGGACGAAGTACCCCGCTCCTTGGGAAAGGAACAATCTGCTGGCGACCGAACTACCTCAGGACTCGCTCCAGCTGATAGAACGAAGAATCCCTGAGACCGGGAATGACCACATGCCTAAAACCCAAAGTTCATTCCATAAAAGGATGAAGTCCCCAAGAGGGAGGGCACCACTCAATGTCGACCGACACCCGAGAAGCAAAGAATTTTTTCCAACCATCCTCGGGTAAGTCTCAGATCAGCAGTTTCCTCCTATAAACAGCGAAAGGAGACAGATCACCCTCCGGAGAATAAATCCTGAAATGCTCCCGAAGGCATATGGTTAAAAGCAAGGGGCTTCCCCGATGAATCTCACCCGTATGATGAAACTCATCCATACCCTATAAGGTCTGCCCCACTATAAGAGGGACTATGCTGAACTGCTGCTTTTTTGCCTGCAAGACAATCTTCACCAACTGCGCATCCGCAGTACCAAAAGACGTGACAAACAAAACTTCGGTGAAAAGACAAACTGCTAAGGCATTCCTCTTAAAGGACTGAATCACCGTATCCTCCAAATGCAAACTTAAGAACATCGGCAACTCAGTTATGTCAACCACGGTACCATGCAACATCTTCCTCACATCTCCAACAGGAAGGTTCAACAAATCGGACCAAGAGTCAATCACACCTTGATGGTATTTGGGGACGGCAATCTGACCCGCCAATGGCATGCCTAGAATGGCACCAAAGTTATCAACAGTCGGCACCATTTCATTCACCGAAAAGTTAAAAGTATGACTGTCACAATCCCAAAAGGCTGCAGCGGCCTTCAATAGATCCCAATCCGGCATCAAGGTCTGTTGTGTGTAGAGAATGCGGAATCCAAAGTCTTTGACAAAGGCCTTTCTTGGGATGAGTCTTGAAAGAATACACGAAGGTCGACAAGTCCTTCTCATAGTCACCGACAACCTTGGCATCAAGGGTGAAAAGGTTGGAAGCTCTGGGAAAAGTGGATTACAAGCAAAATCAAGAAAGAAAAGAGTGTTCAAGAATGGAAGAAAATAGCTGTTGGGGGAATAGTTTTGAACAGAGGCTGATATTATAGCTGTTGGAGATCTTTTGGCCAGTAAATGTCAAGCCCCAAAATTCACTCCCCAGAAGCGCGTGCCTCTCGCCACCCATATGGGAAGCGCATGCGTCCCATAATCACAAGCAGGGGTGCCCGCGTTCCGTTTTAGAAATGCCTCAACTGGCCCTTGTCAAAGAAAGAAATCACACAGGAAAAGAGTCCAGACGCTCCCAGAATCAATTGGATCAAGACAAAAGCTCCGCTCTCCAAGACACAAATGGTCACACGTTAGTTTGGTTTGCCCCTAAGGCATGTCTAAATTGAAATAATTTAGAAACTCCCACTGAACTTAAAGTAGGGTGTGTCTCTCTTTTCAGTCAAGGTCAATCTCGGCATTTCCCCTCAAAAGGAAGATAAAATTTTTGGTCCGCGGTCAACTGTGCCCGCACCCCACAAAAGTTATGAAGTCAACAGCAAGTGCGGCTCCGAATAGCATACATCAGATACAGCTCCAAACAGTAATTTGGTCCATGGTGAACCACTGAAATCACCACCTCTTAAGCAACATAATGGGTTTGCTCACCGGACTCCCACTCAATTTCAGTCCGCTCAACAGACTTTAAACGTGGCAAACGGATCCCCTAAATGGTTCCAGCTAGTCCGCTCAACAGACTTTAAATGTGGCGAACGGATCCCCTAAACGGCTCCAGCCAGTCCACTCAACAGACTTTAAACGTGGCAAACGGATCCCCTAAACGGCTCCAGCCAGTCCGCTCAACGGACTTTAAATGTGGAGAACGGATCCCTTAAATGGCTCCAGCCAGTCTTCCCAATGGACTTTAAATGTGGCGAACGGATCCCCTAAACGGTTCCAGCCAGTCCTCTCAACGGACTTTAAACATGGAGAACGGATACCCTAAACGGCTCCAGCCAGTCAGCTCAATGGACTTTGAACGTGGCGAACGGATCCCCTAAACAGCTCCAACCAGTCCGCTCAACGGACGTTAAACCGGCGAACGGAACATCTAAACGTTTCTAGCCTAAGTCTGCTCATCAGACTTTAAACCTTGGCCACGGTGGGCCGTCTCATATCACCGTACCTCTTCTATCAGCAAAAGTTGCTCATACAGGGAGCGCACATCTATCCTTCGTAATTCCAAATTCTTGTTTTCATCGAGTCTTTGCTTTTCTTTAGTGATGTCCTCAGCAGATGTCTTTCTTTCTTTGTCGCGTTTTGCTTCGCAATCCACGCCGCCGAGGGGCTCTGTAGACACCCCGCCTTGGACCGCTCACCCCGATTGCACATTTGATTTTGTGTTTCTTACTATTTTAAGTTTTTTCGTTAGTTTCTCTTACTTTTATTAAATTCCTGACTGGCTCTGTTAAGTCCAGGGACTAAACTGAATAACAGTGCTGACTTTCTAGTCCATTCTATCAAAAAAGCCATTTCAAAGTCACGCGCCTCCGCCTCTATAGGCCAGACGAGCGCGCATCCTGCCCTTAAGGCAGGAAGCGCACGCATCTGGGCGTCAGTTACAGATTCTGTCCAAGAATCCCTCCCTTGCTCATTTTACATGATTTTGCCCGGGAAATTTATCTTTGTGACTTCGTTTTGGCACCAAAAACATCTTGTTTTCAAATATAAAAACCCCTCTTCTCCAACCTTTCTAGGGGACAACTTTTCAACACAAGAAAACTCTACCAAAAAGAGGACTTTTGAGATAACAAGACTATACTTTAAGGCATTTTTTAGTATTTTCCCCAAAGAAGAACTCGAAGCTTCTTGAAGTCTAGGTAATACTACTCTTTTCTCTCCTCTCTCTAATTCATCTCTATTCTCCTACTTTATCAAAACGTCCAATCACCCAAAACATTTTGGGACATAACACCAAAGATCACTTCACTACATTGAAGTTGGTCAAGGAGTTATCTCCCCTTTTTTAAACCCCCTTTTTATCATCATGAAAGAATAGGAAGAACATTTTTTATGTAGACTACGAACAAGCAAGACCAACATTAGTTGGGCGAGATGGGTGTTTAAGTACTTCCCATCTCGTAACCTAACCCCCGAACCTTTATAACAAGAATCTCTGATTTTCGTATCAAAACAGAGGCTTAATATTAGGGTTTTCTTATGTTCCATTAAAAACATAGGTGGCGATTCTAAACAATCAAAACCAAATAGACATCCTAGGATCACCCGCGTACTCTAGCCAAGTAGTGGTTCTCCCTGGGGTATCTACAGTTTGTGTCAAAGTACTTATAAAAGACAAAGTACTGAATTGTTTAGTATGCAAGACTCTTAGAGAAGAACTTGCAAAGTTGTCTAATGACGATGTTCTTGGCAAGACTTAGTCTTATTGGAAGACTAATGAGCAAGAATACATGATTAGGATTCCATATGCTTCGGCAATTGGATCTATCATGTATGTCATACTATGTACTTAGACGGTATAACTCGTATATTTGGAGTATGATGAGAACAAACTAATCATATCCTAGTAAAAGTCACTAGATAGTGATCAAGAATATCCTTAAGTACTTGAGAAGAACTAAGGGTGCATTCTTGATGGTTGTTGGAATGAAAGATGATCTAGTAAATGGTTACATAGATGCATGCTTCCACATTGACAAGGATAAATAAAGATCGCAGTATGGACATATGTTTAAAGTAAGTGCTATTAGTTGGAATAGTTCCAAACATATACACTGTTAATAATTTTATGAATAAAATTGAGTATTTAATTACATGAGTTGTAACTAAGGGAGTTGTTTGAATATAGATGTTATTAGTAAAACTAGAAATAGTTTCTAGTACTACTAATCCTATGAACCTTTATTGTGAAATAATGGTTATTGCAATAGCTAACGTGCCAAGGACTTATCTATGATCCAAACACACACTCAGACGTTTCCATCTCTATGAGAAATCATTGATATGGGAGATGTCAAAAATATACAAAATACCTTATGATGATAACAAGGATAATCTTCTAACATAAAATCCTCCACATGTTGTTATGATGTTCACAAGCTAAGGTCAATGGTATTGGATACGTGTTGATTGGGCCTAGTGCAAGTCGGAGATTGTTGGAGATTATGCCCTAGGACCTTGAGAAAGGCTTACGTTATATCATGTTCTCATTTGTTATGGAGATAACAACATGGATTATTATTATTTTTTGCATGTTCCTTATAATAATCCCCGTCCCTAGTACTTATGAAGAACTAGTATAAGTTTAATCGATGATCATGTGATAATCATGTGTATGTGATACAAATTAAACTTATTGGTACTTGATTGGTGAATAAGTACTGGACATGACCCGTTATGAGATTTATGTCATCGTCAAAATGTCATAATTAAAATCTCATAATAGTCATACCATTTGAATCCTTAGACCTGAGATTATCATGGTCTTCCACATGATGAACATTATGTTTGACGTACTCAAACGCTACCCTTAACCGGGTGATTATAAAGGCTACGATTGGCATAATCGGATTCTTGTAGGGAAGAATGATAAGTCAAGATGGGATTTGTCCCTCTCTCAAGAGAGAAATCTGCTTGGCCACTCAATGAGTACGGTTGATGATAGTGCATGGCCATGCCCAAATGAATTGATGTGTTCAATGTCATTTGCTCATATCAATCTACTCAAGATCGAGAAAGCATTGGATAACATAAGTTGACGTGGACTATGACTTATGTCCAATATGATATCACGTGACAAAGATATTGTGATATGTTCTATTAGGAAACTTTGGATCTTTGAAGTTATACTAATTGGGTAATCATAATGGCTTGCTAGAGTACGCTTATGATTTACGAGATCTAAACGGTTCGGGCTCGTTGCCAACTTAGTATAATCCTATTGGGTCACACACGCAAAACGGATTGAATAAGGCACAAAAAATGAGAAAAACTGGATCCTACTGGAGGATCTGTGTAACGACCCGAAAACCCGTCTCTATTTTCTTAGTAATAAATGATTATTTATTTATTTAATTGCTTAATTGTCTATTTATTTATTTATTTAAATATTTATGTGTGTATTTTATGTTTCATAATATTTCCGCGCCTAGCATTTAAATTGTTGTTTGTGCTAGTGTAGTGTTTGGGTCTTAGTTGTTAGTAGGGAGTATAATAGTTGAGTTAGTAAGTGGAGAAAGGGGCCTAAGTGTAACTTTTCAAAATAATTCATCATACTCCCTCTCTTCTCCCTCTCCTCTCCCTCACCTCACACTCCATTCCCAGCATACTCTCTCTCTCTCTCCAAAAGGGTAAGTTTTTCCTCTTCCTTCTCTCTTCATTTTCACCTTCTTCCTCTCATCTTTTCTTATTGCTCATTTTATGAAATGTGTTTAGATCGTCGATAGGATCGCGTAGAACCAAAAATATTTGAATTCCGTCATCCTTGAGAAATTTCATGTAAGTTGCTTTTCCCCCATTTATGTTAAAAATGCTCATCTTTAACTTCCTTCGTGCTCTAGTTGATATATATGTCCCCTTTGTTTGATTTGGAACTTATTTGCAAATTATCCATTTTTTTTGTGTAATTTGGGTGTTTGAATCACCTCTTGGATTGGGTGTTCTAGATGTGGTTTTATGAGCCATTTTAGGTTTATAAGTTGCTAGGGTACCTTGGTATTGCTATCTAGAAGTGTTGTTCTTGGGGATTTTGAGTTTGGGTATGAAAATGGTGTTTTTGTGTTAATTTCGAATTGAAGAACCTAGGAAGAAGATCTGGGTTTGCCGAGTTTCCTTGGAGGCGCGCGCACCCTCCCATAGGAGGCGCGCGCACCCTCTCCTCCTCCAATCTTGATTTTCCTTCTGATCAAAGGAGGCGCGCGCACCCTTTCAGGGGAGGCGTGCGCACCCCTTTCTTTTCCAAAAAAATCTCACCTTCTATTGTCATGAAGCGCGCGCACCCTTTTATATGAAGCACGCGCACCCTTTTATATGAAGCGCTCGCACCCTCATTTACCTTTTTGGCGCAATTTCCTTCTGACTTCAGGAGGCACGCGCACCCTCCCATAGGAGGCGCGCGCACCCTCTCCCTTGTTATGAAATTTATTTCCCCTTTTTGTCCAATCTTTCGAGGGCCATAACTTTTTTCGTCCGGACTCCGTTTTAGTCGAGCAAACTATCGTTTTAAAGCTCTTTTAGAGTACTACGAGATGAGGTGGTTTATTTGGTTGGGATTCAGGTTCGGATTGTGTTCAGTTTCAATAAGTGTTCAATAACAAAATGTTTTATGACCGGTCAGTGGTGACCAAGTTAGGAATAATTGTTGGTGCGGGTTGTAGATAACCCTAGTATTTAAAATGGTTCCTTTGTGGACAAATATGTGTGGAATTTACTCAAGTATCGTTTTGGATTATTTGAGCATCTTTTGATATGTTGTTTGAATTGGTTCACCTTTTTGGTGGTTTAATTGAAATGGTTCCCTACTTTGGAATCAGTGATTGTTTATTTAAGCTAGTGTTTATTACTTAGATTTCATTTGAAAGTCTAGCTGGTTATTTGTGTATCGAGTCAGGCAATGGATAATACTATAATGGCACAAGCCAAGTCCAGTATAGCATCGCCCATTGGTCCTTCTTTCCCCATCCAGATTGGCCTTAGATGGGATGAGCTAGCTCCTTCTGTGAGTATTCTAGCTACACGTTTTGGAGCATGACTTTGTGGCATGGCTCCCGCCCTTTGTGGCACGTTACTTTATTATTGGTTCCGGTATCGGGGGTTTTCTCTTCAGCTTTAATGCTTCTATGAAGATGTGGATTGTTGATTATTGAAGCTGCGCAGCGACCTTTATTTGGTTCTTTCAGTTGGGAAACCTTGGTCAAATGAACGCCCATTCTCGTTCTGGCAAGCGAAGATATATTTCGAACCCCTCAGTCACTAATAATGAAATGAGACCGAAATTCCTTTCGGTAAGGGAGGATTAGGGAAATCAAGCTAATATCCTTTGTTACTTGTTTATTTCCGCTGCTATCTATTAACTGATAAATTCTACGTGCTAAGTGATATTTATTATTGTCTATTGCTTATTGCGTCATAGCATGTCACATAGTTGCATTAGTAACTTACTGAGATTTTATCTCACCCCGTTTCCTTTCAATGTTGTTTTCCTTAACCCCCTCCAGGAGGAAAGGATTAGGATTTGCGGATCGAGGAGGACGTCGAGAGGTTTGAGATATTTGGGCAGGTTATTATTGTTCGGTTTGCATTATATAAATGTGTAACCTTCTTGGGGATAGTTGTACCAACAATGACATCATTAAGATTTGTAATATTTTGTATTCTGGGTGTGAGCTTGTGGAGCTTACTCTAGTTGTTTTATGATGTTGTTAAACTTGGATTTTCCAAACCTTGTGTTAAAATCTTTTGGTATAAAAGGAAATTTTTATCGTCATTATTTTAGAGTTTATTGTTTAAGTCGACGTCCAGCTCGCGTACTATGGGCCCGCGGGGTCGGGGTCACGAAAGTTGGTATCAGAGCTATGGTTTAGCTCTATGTATAAGTATAGGTGGGCTACAATGACTTACGAGGGTAGTAGTGTTCGGAGTGGGTAACGGTTGATGTTTTATGCAGGTATTTGTTTGTAATGGCTAGAAGAAGAGCGGGTGAAGGCATCAGTGGAACTCAGAATCTTCATGGTCTACGGGAAGAAAGCCGTGCAATATTTCAGGACAGGTTTGAAGCGGCCGTGAAAGCAATTCATGACCAAGGGCCGAGAGAGGAACATGTAGCACCTCCGCGATATGGGTTGGAGCAGTTCTTGAAGTTGAAACCAAGTGAGTACGACGGTGAGCCTGATGTGAAGAAGGCCGAGCTATGGATAAAATCGATGGAGAAAATCTACGATGTCTTTGATTGCACTAATGAGGATAGGGTTCTGTTTGCAGCTCATAAGCTCGTGGGGGCTGCGGAACATTGGCGGAAGGCACTGAAGACCAGTTGGGATGCGACTCTTGTACCATATCCTTGGGAGTGGTTCGTGAGGAAATTCAAGGATCATTTTATCTCTCTAGTGGATCAAAACCGGAAAGAGATCGAGTTCCTCAGCTTGGAGCAAGGCATGATGTCAGTAGAACAGTACTCAGCTAAATTCACAGAATGTCAGTAGAACAGTACTCAGCTAAGTTCATAGAATTAGCCAGGCATTGTGACTACCTTGTGCGGACCGAGTAGCAGAAAGCGATGAGATTGATCAGGGGTTTCAAGACAACTATTAGGACTCAACTTATAGCCCAAAGAATTCAACCTTTTCAGGATGCGGTGGACCGTGCATATTTGATAGAGCAAGGCATCGGGGGACACAAGAGGAAGGCTGAGATGGTTAACACGGGAAAACAAGGAGGGCAAAACAGGGCCCAACCACAGCGATATTCGGATAACAGAGGTAATTCTGGAGTGCAAACACGATTCAGAAGGCAACTTCAAGGGAAACCAACAGTAGGAAATCAAGGTTCTAATAAGGGGACACGAAATGGAAAGATCTGCGGCTATTGTCAGAGGGAAGGACACTCAGAAGACAAGTGTTGGAAAAAGCAAGGAAAATGTGTTAATTGTGGTCGGTTTGGGCACTTTGCGAGAGATTGTCCTAGAGGCAGATATCAACCATCCGGGAGTGATGCTGGTACTGCACGGGGTCAGAAGAGAGATGCTTCGGGAAACCCTAAAGGTTCAGGGTAGGGTGTTTGTTATCAACCAGCACTCGTCAGGTATTGAGCAATTTCAGGAGGTATTATTTTGCGTTGAGAGAGCGAGCGCGGGCATTTTAGGATCATCGCATTCTCATGTTTATGTGCATTTAGTTGCATTTATTTCTCCTGAGTCTTTGACTTATGTGTTGTCAGTGTCTACTCCTATGGAGGAGTGTAGGATATCTGATGGAGTCTTATGTGCTCATGTTGTGCTTAAAGGTAGATATAACTTGCCTGCTAAATTTGTCATATTGCTATTATAAGATTTTTGATGTTATTTTGAGAAGGGGAATGTCATGCTTTAGTCGATTGTTGTAGGAAAATTGTTACATCCTCTCTTCCCTTTTGCCTAAAATTGTTTTGAGACCGTTCCTTTGTGTAGAGTTAAACATATCTTTTCTTATTTGGAATCTGGCTATTTCGCTTCGATGGGTGACAATGGATGTCTATACCAAGTTGTTGGATGTATTTACCATTTGTAAGATTTCTATTTTTTTTTCTTCAGAACAGCACCTAGTATTTGGGAAAAGCTTGGGTTAAATTGTGTTGTTATGGTACAAGGTTGTAGTACGGATAATTAGATCAATATCCATATTGTATCGATTGGGTTGTAAGAATTGAGGATTCGATTGAGGATTTCTAGTTAGGAGATTTTTGTTTACTTTTAGTACATCTATGTGAGTGCATCGGGATTGGTTAGTATGAAGAAATGCATGATTTGCTATGAGTGACTAGTTTATTATGGAAGTTATAATCATTAAATGGTGGTAAGCGCGTTAAGTTCGAGAGGACTAAGCACATTTTGGGGGAGTAATAATTTCCCGATCTATATTAAAGGCACTTTGAATTTTGAGTCTTGGTTAAATGGTTGTTCTATGGTTCTAAATCCTTCTTGGTGGCGTTCCTCGATTTGGATTAAGAGTATGTGAAGAAAATTGGGTATCAATACTTGGGCATATTAAAGAATACTATGATTTGGTATTGGGTCAGTTAGAATGTGGCTAGCCAATTGGTTTGTTATGATGGTAGTGCTATTGAGCCTAAGTACATTGAGATTATAAATGTATACATGAAAGACTAAGGTGGGTTAGCCATTGAAGATTTAGGATTTGTTAAATTTCTTTGGAGTGCATGAGCGGATCATCAATTTAAAGAGGGAGTTAGAGGAAAGCCTTGGAGATAAAATGTGGATTGTTTTACGGATTACTGAGTATTTGTAATTGTTTTAGGCTTTCAAGGAGTTGGACTAATGTGATGATGAAATTATAGCGTGGATTTAAGTAAACATTTTGTATAAAATTTTGAGCTTACGTTGTACCTCTAGTTTAAGGTGCCATCAAAGGTGAAAGCACTATAATGGAAATCCTTGGAGATATAGCCACTTTGGTGAATACTATGGGGATGAAAATTTCTTAGCTTGTCATATTTTAAGAAGCCGGTTAAGCTCAGCATGGTTTAATGTTTGGAATTTCTGGGAAGTAATACTGAGTATACGTCTTACAAATGGAAGTATCTTGACAGTGTCATTAAGGTTATGAATAAGGAAAACTTGTAGTATCTCGAAAATTTTGTTTGGGAGTAAATTGGGTTCTTAGATTTTGAGGATGGAATTTTAATTAGTAGTGAAGATAAGGATTGAAGGAAGTTAAGTGCGAGAGGTTATTATGTTATGGACATTGTTTAAGGTTACCATATGATGGTTTAGAATGGACAATTGAGAATTCGGGAAGTGGCAGAACTATCGTATCCGTGGCTAATTGATCCTTCGGGTAAGTATTTCTAAAATTCGGGTTAATAAATAGAGCTATCTATGACTAAGGATTGATTGCAATTTTAGTGATATCGCCTTCAAATTATAGTTTGTTGTTATGGGACCAAGTTTAGAAATGAGGATAATGGGTTACCAATGTTGGATAGTTTATGTTCTTCGAAAGGATAAAAATGAGTTAGTGCAAGTGGGTTAAGAAATACCAAGACTACGATTGTATTATGTTTTATTACCTAAGGGAGATAAATTTAGTAGTGGAGTTGATTCCAAATACTATTGGGATAATGAAAAAATAAAACTTATGGATGTTGATGATTTAAGGGTTAATTGAATCATGGAGACTATGTCTGAATTATCTAATAGGTTCTTGATTGGGATTTTGAGTGCTAGATGAGAATCGATATTTTGTAGCCTCGATATGACTATGTGTTATGATTTTGACAAGTGAATTCGCGGGCGAATTCTTTTTAAGGAGGGTAGATTGTAACGACCCGAAAACCCGTCTCTATTTTCTTAGTAATAAATGATTATTTATTTATTTAATTGCTTAATTGTCTATTTATTTATTTATTTAAATATTTATGTATGCATTTTATGTTTCATAATATTTCCGCGCCTAGCATTTAAATTGTTGTTTGTGCTAGTGTAGTGTTTGGGTCTTAGTTGTTAGTAGGGAGTATAATAGTTGAGTTAGTAAGTGGAGGAAGGGGCCTAAGTGTAACTTTTCAAAATAATTCATCATACTCCCTCTCTTCTCCCTCTCCTCTCCCTCACCTCACACTCCATTCCCAGCATACTCTCTCTCTCTCTCCAAAAGGGTAAGTTTTTCCTCTTCCTTCTCTCTTCATTTTCACCTTCTTCCTCTCATCTTTTCTTATTGCTCATTTTATGAAATGTGTTTAGATCGTCGATAGGATCGCGTAGAACCAAAAATATTTGAATTCCGTCATCCTTGAGAAATTTCATGTAAGTTGCTTTTCCCCCATTTATGTTAAAAATGCTCATCTTTAACTTCCTTGGTGCTCTAGTTGATATATATGTCCCCTTTGTTTGATTTGGAACTTATTTGCAAATTATCCATTTTTTTTTGTGTAATTTGGGTGTTTGAATCACCTCTTGGATTGGGTGTTCTAGATGTGGTTTTATGAGCCATTTTAGGTTTATAAGTTGCTAGGGTACCTTGGTATTGCTATCTAGAAGTGTTGTTCTTGGGGCTTTTGAGTTTGGGTATGAAAATGGTGTTTTTGTGTTAATTTCGGATTGAAGAACCCAGGAAGAAGATCTGGGTTTGCCGAGTTTCCTTGGAGGCGCGCGCACCCTCTCCTCCTCCAATCTTGATTTTCCTTCTGATCAAAGGAGGCGCGCGCACCCTTTCAGGGGAGGCGTGCGCACCCTTTTCTTTTCCAAAAAAATCTCACCTTTTGTTGTCATGAAGCGCGCGCACCTTTTTATATGAAGCGCGCGCACCCTCAAGTATCGTTTTGGAATATTTGAGCATCTTTTGATATGTTGTTTGAATTGGTTCACCTTTTTGGTGGTTTAATTGAAATGGTTCCCTACTTTGGAATCAGTGATTGTTTATTTAAGCTAGTGTTTATTACTTAGCTTTCATTTGAAAGTCTAGCTGGTTATTTGTGTATCGAGTCAGGCAATGGATAACACTATAATGGCACAAGCCAAGTCCAGTATAGCATCGCCCATTGGTCCTTCTTTCCCCATCCAGATTGGCCTTGGATGGGATGAGCTAGCTCCTTCTGTGAGTATTCTAGCTACACATTTTGGAGCATGACTTTATGGCATGGCTCCCGCCCTTTGTGGCACGTTACTTTATTATTGGTTCCGGTACCGGGGGTTTTCTCTTCATCTTTAATGCTTCTATGAAGATGTGGATTGTTGATTATTGAAGCTGCGCAGCGACCTTTATTTGGTTCTTTCAGTTGGGAAACCTTGGCTAATATCCTTTGTTACTTGTTTATTTCCGCTGCTATCTGTTAACTGATAAATGCTACGTGCTAAGTGATATTTATTATTGTCTATTGCTTATTGCGTCATAGCATGTCACGTAGTTGCATTAGTAACTTACTGAGATTTTATCTCACCCCATTTCCTTTCAATGTTGTTTTCCTTAACCCCCCCCTAGGAGGAAAGGATTAGGATTTGCGGATCGAGGAGGACGTCGAGAGGTTTGAGATATTTGGGCAGGTTATTATTGTTCGGTTTGCATTATATAAATGTGTAACCTTCTTGGGAATAGTTGTACCAACAATGACGTCATTAAGATTTGTAATATTTTGTATTTTGGGTGTGAGCTTGTGGAGCTTACTCTAGTTGTTTTATGATGTTGTTAAACTTGGATTTTCCAAACCTTGTGTTAAAATATTTTGGTATAAAAGGAAATTTTTATCGTCATTATTTTAGAGTTTATTGTTTAAGTCGACGTCCAGCTCGCGTACTCCGGGCCCGCGGGGTCGGGGTCGCGACAATCTGTACGGATGGTTTGGGAGCCACCAAACTGATCCGTACGGATGGTTTGTCCGGCAGGAACAGTTTTAGGTAGCTTCTTGCTGATCAAGAAAACCTATTTCCTAATGAGATTAGGTTTCTTCCTTGGATATAATGGACGATTTTCAACACCCGAAAACATATGCTTCCACATTGATTTGAGAAATCAAATAGAGGTTTTTGGTGAGAGAAAAATACATATTATTAAAGGGATATTAGGGTTTAATTATTCTCAATTATCAAACCATAATATTCATTCAAGGGAGATTGAAGAAGGGTTCTTCAAAGCCAAATTTTTTAAGCCTAAAGGACCTAGCAGTCAAGTTCAAGAATTGTTCTTGAATCCGTTCGAAGTATGGATCTCCGGTAGAGGGTTCTTTTCTTAGCATCTTAATCCAAGGCTTCATATTTCGATCTACAAGCGTTAGAATTCTTTTCGTCCTTATTATAAATTATTTGATCATAGTGGATCCTGGCTTTTGGGTTTTTCATGTGAAATCTTCTGATGTGCATGATTGCACGAAACCCAACATTTGTTACCCATCATGGTACCTTTCTAGAGAAAGAGTTTCTCTCCAAAGGAATTAGTGGGAGTAAAATTAATCTCGAAGAGGTTCGAGAACCTGAAAATATCATAGAACCGATGGTTGGATCTGAACAAGTTTCACAAGGAGCTGTGGAACCTATTCAGAATACTCAAGTTCCTCACAGAACTGGTAGGGTGCGATCCGAACCTGAGAAATATGGATTTCTCATGACGGATAGAAATGAGGTAGAAGTCATTGATAATGATGAACCTGCTTCCTATCAAGAAGCGATGTCCGCTCCTGATTCAGATAAATGGCTTGGAGCCATGGAATCTGAAATCAAGTCCATGTATGATAATCAAGTTTGGAACTTGATAGATGCACCCGAAGGTGTAAAAACCATAGGATGCAAATGGGTTTTCAAAAAGAAAACTGACATGGATGGAAAGGTGCATACTTATAAAACTAGACTTGTAGCGAAAGGCTATTGGCAGATTCATGGTATTGACTGTGATGAAACCTTTTCACCCATAGCAATGATCAAGTCTATAAGAATTTTAATTGTCATAGCCACATATTTTGACTATGAAATATGGCAAAAGGATGTCAAAACAGCGTTCCTTACCGGTAACTTACTTGAGGATGTGTATATTACACAACCTGAAGGTTTTGTAATTCCATAAAATTCTAACAAAGTATGCAAGTTGCAAAGATCCATTTATGGATTGAAGCAAGCCTCTAGGATTTGGAATATTCGATTTGATGAATCGGTCAAAGAGTTTGGCTTCATCAAGAACGAAGATGAACCTTATGTATACAAGAAAATTAGTGGGGGCGTAGTATTATTTCTAGTGTTATATGTTGATGACTTATTGCTTATTGGAAATGACATTCCTGCACTTCAGTCGGTGAAGACTTGGTTAGGAAAGTGATTCTCAATGAAAGATATAGGAGAAGCCGCGTACATCCTTGGCATAAATATCTATCATGATAGATCTAAGAAGTTGATTGGTTTGAGTCAAAGTACATAAATTGACAAAGTTCTTAAGAGATTTCGCATGGAAAACTCTAAAAGAGGAAATTTTCCAGTTTCACATGGCATAACTCTTAGCAAGAATCAGTGTCCTAAGATGGCTGATGAGCGTGAGAGACTGAATGGAATCCCATATGCTTCTGCAATTGGATCCATAATGTATGCCATGATATGTACAAGACCCAATGTCTCTTATGCTTTGAGCATGACAAGTAGATACCAATTGGATCCTGATGAGAGTCACTAGATTGCTATCAAGACAAATCTTAAGTACTTGCGAATGACTAAAGACTCGTTCTTGATATATGGAGTTATGGAAGATGATCTCGTTGTAAATGGTTACACGGATGCAAGCTTCCAAACCGACAAGGATGATTCAAGATCGCAATCTGGATTTGTGTTTATGCTTAATAGTGGTGTTGTAAGCTGGAAGAGTTCTAAGAAAAGTACCGTAGTTGATTCTACAACTGAAGCTGAGTATATAGCTGCATCCGATGCTGCTAAAGAGGCTGTTTGGATTAAGAAGTTTATTGGTGAACTAGAGGTAGTTCCTAGCACTGCTAATCCAATAGACCTTTATTGTGATAATAATGGTTCTATTGCTCAAGCAAAGGAACCCAGATCGCATCAGAAATCGAAACACATACTTAGGCATTTTCATATCATTCAAGAAATCGTTAATAGAGGATACGTGAATATATGTAGAGTACCAACTGAAGATAACATTTCTGACCCATTGACAAAGGGTCTTCCGCAAGCGAAGCATGATGATCATGTTAGGACTATGGGTATTCGATACATTAATTAGGCCTAGTGCAAGTGGGAGATTGTTGGTGTGTATGCCCTAGGCACGTTTTTTGAATGATTAATGTTATTATTTGCTTTATGCTTTAATAAAGATATTGAATGTTTGATTATTATATCTTTTGCATGTTTATTATAATAATCTCTGTCCCTATTAATTATTGTTGGGTATGCCCACTTATATCTCAGTTTCAATGTAATAGGATTGATTAGATTTGATTGATCCATCACCTAAGTTTTATTTCATGGACTTTAGACCCACATGTAAGAAGTATTTATACTTCATTTTTTAGGTTGTTCATTGTAATAGAATAGGCTTAGGAATAGGGCAAGAATATCAAGATTCAAGAAAATCACGAGTTTGAGCCAAGTCATGCGCCATGCGCCCAAGCGGCTCACTCACGCGCCTGTGATTACCCCTTTCCGATGAAGCGACGCATGGGAAGTATCTTGTGATTATTTTTATTTATAAAGGGAATATTCTTAACGACATTAAAATTATGAGAGTCGCCACGCCGTTTTAATTAAAGCCAAAACATTGAAAAAAACATGTTTAATGGGTTCGGGGGTCAAATTACAACAAGAGAAGAATATTGGACGTTATCACTCCTATTGCCCGAATTGATCGGTCTTTCTATCATGATGAATGTGTTAGTAGTGTGTTAGTGATTTAGACCGGATCCGAAGATTGCCTACGTTCCTCTCAATGTGAGAAGCTCAGGTCAGCGTAGTTCGCAGAGAATTAGAATAGGCAGAAGAATCGGGATCATGCATAATGAAGGGGAATTACCTAAAGATTAGGGTTTAGAAATAGTTCCTAGATCATCCTCGGGTTGATGAACCCTCGATCATCATCGGCTATGAAATAACATGTAATTATGAAGATCGCAACCCTAAATATAGCATAAATAAGGTTTTAATCTATGAACACGAAGAACATGCGAAGAACATATATGAACATATTAATAAACATGCAAAGCATACGAAGAAACTATGAATAAACATGCAAGAACATGAATACAAAAGATCTACATTAAGAATAATGCAAGAACATGAAGAAAAAGTTAGAAAACTTACCTATGTTGGCAAGAAATAAACCTTGGATCTTCTTGAGTGTTTGAATGTTAATTAGAGAGCAAAATAGTGTTTAAGAACTCCAAAATTCGTACTTAGAGCTCTCCAAATCGGACCTTTAAACCAATAGCATGGATTGATTTATATAGTAAACTGAGGGAGAGATCTGACGGTCCAGATCATCCAGCGCAAGGTTGGCCGCCTGGCCATGGTTGAAGCCGGTGACAATAGTGGCCGCGTGGCCAAGATCAACGCGGAGCAAGGTTGGCTGCGTGGCCAAGTCTGCAGGCTGACTTGATTCTTAAGCTAGGGTTTCTGCATGGTTTTAAGGAAACTATTTGCTACCTAATTTGATAGATTTTACCATAAATGAGATATTTTGGGAATCCGGGACAAGTCTTTGCAAGGTTTCTAATTCCTATAAAGTCCTTGTATTTTTGGGAAAGTCCTAATAAACTCATTTTTAGGTCGGGTACTAACAGCGCCGCTCCGCGCTACGCGCCTCACAGTGCGCCTGTGCCTCATATGCGCCCGCAAAGTGTAACGTGCCTCTCTTAGCTCACGCGCCTTATAATGATTTATTCACTCAGTGATTTAATGAAGATTCAAAGACTTGAAGAGATTCAAACTACGCCAATGATCCAACGGTGGTTAAATAACACGTATGCACCCGCATCTAAGGACACCTGTCCATAACGGTCATATTTGTGTTATGTGTCTAATGGCTATAAAAGGACACGTGCTCCACTCAATGAGCGACAGTACATCCGTCCTTTCTCTGACTCACCAAGGATTTTCAATGGCTAGTTTTTGGGGCTCTACTATAAATACCCCATAACTTCAACCATTTGAAGTTGCTAAGAATTTCAAGAATTTCTCTCTCAAGCATTCGTTGAAGATTTGAAGATTGCCTTTGTTATTTATAGAATTCTCAAGAACATCTTCATAACTTCATCCTTAGCCCAGATCCTCAAGCGATAACACTTTAGTTTTCTTGTGCTCTCAATCTCAAAGATCTAAAGAGCCTTGAATCTAAAATCACACACGCACCTCTTTAAGTTTGATCACTTAGATCTTTCTTTTAGAGATACACCGGTTATTGTTTAGGATTTGTTCTTTCATAGAAATAGATCTTGAGTTAGTGTATAAGGTCAAACGATTGTAATTTGTAACACTCTCTCATTATATAAGATCTCCATTAGAAATCCAAGACTAACCATCTTGGTAGAGGACGTAGATCATTTTCTTGATCGAACCTCTCCAAATAGCGCGTGCTTACTATCTTGCTATTTCCTTTCAAGTTCATATCATATCTAACTATTTGATTGTTTATTCATTGTAGATTGATTGATTGAAATGTGTTGTGTTTGTTATATCATTTGCCTCAGTTTCTTATTTCACCCACTTTGAGCCAAAATACTTAGAGTGTGTGTGCGCCCCCTTTATCTTACTTTGCGCCTATTTATATTACTAAATTCCGCTGTGCATTTCACTCACTCATATAGGCGCATATCATAACGCTTATTTGATAAAGTGCGCATTTGCAATTGAGTTTATCAAGGGTACGAAAAGAATTTTTAAAACAGCTATTCACCCCCCCTCTAGCTATTTTTCATACCCTTGTTGCCCTTTGGGACCAACAAGTTGTATCAGAGAAAACACCTTTATAAAACAATTTTGTTTTTCAAGCTTAACAGCTTGGGTGCCGATTCTAAATGGCAAACTCAAAACCTATGGCAACTGCAAACTACACTCACGTTCCGGTCTTTGATGAAGATCATTTTGACGTGTGGAAATTCAGCATATTCACCCATCTCAACTCAATTGATGAAAGACATCATGACACCATGGTTTATGGACCTTACATCCCTATGAAAGCGAATCCAAATTCGCGCACCAGTACTGTTCAACCAACCATCAAGAAACCAAGGGAAGAATGGACTGAGGAAGAAACAAGAAGAGTTGCAAATGATGGCAAATCAAGAAACATTCTCCTAAGCACTCTAAGAACGGCTATGAAACAACAAGTCATGCATTGTGCTACTGCTAATGAGCTATGGGACGCTATTGGAGAGCATATAGAAGGAGATACTGTTTGTAAGGAGAACAAGAAATATGAAGTACAAAAGAAATTCAACAATTTCTCTCAACTCCCCGGTGAAACCTTAAGACAAACTTATGAACGCTACTGTGAAATTATAAATCTATGTATTTCACTTGGCATGAAGTTTTCAAACAAAGATTTAAATGTCAATTTTCTCCAAGCTTTTGGATCAAGATACCTACATAAATCCAGCGCTCTTGAAGACTCCGGAACTTTAGATGTTTGGACTTTAAGGAAACTTTATGCAAATCTCAAGGTTTATGAACTCAAACTCCAACGAATCAGTGAAACTGAAGGAAAGTCAAAATCCATAGCAATGGTGGCGCATAGAGAAGAAGTGCATGCGCCTGCGCCGGTTCAAGAAGAGAAAAGTTCCGATCCCAAAATTTCTACCTCTGAGCTTGTCACGACCCGAAATCTAGGCTCTATTTTATTAGTAATAAATGATTATTGTTTAATTATTTGCCTATCTATTTATTTAAATTATTATCTATTTAAATATTTATGTGTTATAAAAATTATGGCTAGCATTTTATTTGGGTCATTTGTGCTAGTGTAATATTGTTGGGTCTTAATTGTTAGTAGGGAGTGTAGCATTTGTGTTAGTAGAAGGGGAGGGGCCTAGATGTAACATTTTGAATTAATTTTCCCCTACTCCCCTCTCCTCCCTCACCTCCTCCCTCACTCTCACCATCATCTCCCAGCCAACTCCCTCTCTCTCCTCCATTGGTGGTAAGCTTTTTCTTCTCTTTCCTTCTCTCTTAATTTTCTTCATCTTCTTCTAGTTATTTCTCATTTCTTAAAACGTGAAATGTGTTTAGATCGTCGTTAGGATCGCGTAGAATAAAAAAGAATTGAATTCCGTCAACTTTGAGATTTATCAAGTAAGTTACTTTTCCCCCATTTTTATGCTAAAATGTTCATATCATGTTTATATGATGCTTGATGTGTTATATCTGAAGTTTGGTTGAGTTTAGAATTTATTTTGAATTTATTTGAGTTTTTGGGTAAAAATGGTGAATTGATGAATGTTGGGTTTGATTCTTGGTTTTGGGTTGATAAATGGTGTATTTGGATCCTCATCCTAGTTATAAGTTGTTGTGGTTCATATTTATACTTGGTGGAAGATTGATGGTGTTTGATTTTGAGTATTTGGTGTTTTGGGTCGAAATTTGGTAATGCCCAGCTCTGTTTCCCGACCTTGAACCCAGACCAGGCGCCTGCCCGCGTGGTGCCAGGCGCCCGCCTGCACCCCCTTTTCCTGCGACCCAAACCCTCTGGCCAAACAAGCGCCCGCCTGCCTATGCCCAGGCGCCCGCCCGCCCGCCTGTTGAGGATTTTGCCCTTTTTGCTTGGTTTAAGGCTTAAGACTTAACTAGTTTAGGTTTATTTCTTCTAATTAACTTACGATAACACCGTGGAACACTTTATTGATTGGATTTGATTCTTTTGTGAATAAATATGATATGGAATTTGTTTAAGTATCATTTTGGGAATGTGGTTCATCTTCGATGTGCGGTTTTTATTGGTTTACCTTTGTGGTGATTTAATTGGATTGGTTCCCTACTTTGGAACCTTAAGTTGTTTATTCATGCTAAATCATTATTACTTAGCATTTATTTGGAAGTCCAGCTGGCATATTTGTTGCATCGGGCGATGGGAAAGATTATAATGGCAAAGCCAAGTCCATTATAATGTTGACCATTGTTTTGCCCCCTTCTTTACCCTTTTCCAGATTGGCCTTGGAAGAGATGAGTTAGCTTCCTTTGTGAATGTATCTAGCTACCGGGCATGACTTTGTGTCATGGCTCTTGTCCTTTGTGACACTTTTATGGTTATTGGTTCCGGTACCGGGGTTTTCTCTTCGGCTTTCATGCTATTATGAAGATGATGATTTGTTGATTATTGAAGCTGCGCAGCGATCCTTTATTTGGAAGTACCAGTTTGAGAAAACCTTGGCTATATCCTTTGTTATGTGTTTATTTCCGCTGCTATCTGTTATGAGATAAATGTTATGTGCTATGTGATATTTATTATTGCTTATCGCTTCGTGCATCATAGCATGTCATATAGTTGCATTAGTAACTTATTGAGATTTATCTCACCCCCTTTCTTTTATCTTTGTTTTTCCTTAACCCCCCCCCCCCCCCAGGTGCTAAGGATTAGTCTCGCAGATCACGAGAAAGAGGACGTCGAGTGTGGATACATTCTTTTGGGGAAGGTTGTTATAGGTTGGTTTACATTATATAAATGTGTAACCGTTTTGGGGTAGTTGTACCAAACAATGACGTCATTAAGAATTGTATATTCGTATTTTGTTGGGCATAAACTTGTGGAAGTTTATGATAGTTGTAATTGGTTTTTTATCAAACTTGGTTTTGTAAAACTTTGGATCATCACCTTTCGGTATCAAATGGAATTTTTAACTTCGGTATTTCACAGTTTTGGTTTTAGTGTTGACGTCCAGCTCGCGGTCTCGGGCCCGCGGGGTCCTGGGTCGCGACAGTTGGTATCAGAGCTATGGCATTAGCTCTAAGTATAAGTCTAGGTGGATTAGTATGACCTAGGTGGGTAGTAGTGTGCGGAGTGATTAACGGTTGATGTCTTATGCAGGTAATTACTCGCAATGTCTGGAAGAAGAAACAGAGGAGGTACTAGTGGGGCACAGAATCAGAATGACACAAGGGAAGAAGCTCGTGCCATGTTTCAAGGCATGTTAGAGGCGGCCATGAAGGCCATACATGATCAAGGTCCGAGGGTAGAACAAGCACCACCCCGCTATGGATTGGAGCAATTTCTCAAACTGAAACCAGTTGAATTCAATGGGGAACCTGATGTTCGGAAAGCTGAGTTGTGGATTGAGTCGATGGAGAAGATTTATGAGGTATTTGGTTGCACGGATGAGGACAAGGTCCGGTTAGCGGCTTATAAGCTTGTGGGAGCCACCGAGCATTGGTGGAAGGGTGTTAAAGCTAGTTGGGATGATACTCACACGGTGTATGCGTGGGAGTTGTTCGTGCGCAAATTCAAGGAGCATTTCATTCCGGTTGTTGATCAAAACCGAAAGGAGATCGAGCTACTCAACCTGGAGCAAGGTTTGTTGTCTATAGCTCAATATTCGGCTAAGTTCATAGAATTAGCCCGGTATTGTGACTATTTGGTGAGGACCGAGGAACAAAAGGCTATGAGATTCATTCGGGGATTGAAGACCTCCATCCGTACTCAACTTATTGCACAACAGATTGTGACATTCCAAGATGCGGTGGACCAAGCCTACTTGATAGAGCAAGATATTGGGGAACATAAGAGGAAGACCGAGGTAGCCAACCCGAGTAAGCAAGGAGCGCAGAGCAAGTCACAACCAAGGATTGATAATCGAGGTAACTTTGGGGGACAATCTCAGTCCCGAGGGCAACCGACACCGAGGAATCCGGGTACTACTCCAGGGATTCAGAATAGGAAGCCTTGTACCTTTTGTCAGAAGGTAGGCCATTCGGAGGATAGGTGTTGGAAAAAGCAAGGCAAGTGTATCAATTGTGGTGAAATGGGGCACTTTGCGAGAGAGTGCACGAGGTACCGAGGTCAAGCATCCGGGTCAGGAGTTGGTGTTAATCAGGGTCAGAAAAGGGATGCCGCTGGGAAGCCCAAAGTTCAAGGGAAGGTTTATGCCATGAATCAACAACAAGCTACCGATGATCCATCCGTTATTGGAGGTATTGTTTCTGTGTCTAATGTGAGCGCACGAGCGTTAGTAGATCCAGGATCATCTCATTCATACATTTCTGTGCAATTTGCTTCCATGTTAAATGCTGCATTCGAGTCTTTGCCGTACGTGCTAGAGGTGTCAACCCCTATAGGAGAATGCTTGATTTCTGATCGAGTCTTTCGTGCTTGTGATGTGGTTATTTGTGGTCGTGTCCTTTGTGCGGATTTGGTAGTTCTTCCTATCCAAGACTTTGATGTCATTTTGGGTATGGATTGGTTGAGCAAGTTTCATGCTTCCGTTGATTGCCGTAAGAAAACTGTTACTTTTTCTATTCCCGATGTGCCTAAATTTGTGTTTGAGGCTAGTCCTCTGAGTAGAAAGGTTCGCTTAATTTCTTTTATGAAAGCGAGAAAATTATTGCATAGTGGTTGTGAGGGGTATTTGGCTAGTGTTATTGATACAAGGAAGGAATCCCCTAGTTTTGATATTGTTCGGGTAATCCGGGAATTTCCTGATGTTTTCTCTACCGAGTATGATATGCCTCCCGATCGTGAGATAGAATTTTGTATAGATCTTTTGCTGGGTACGGCTCCAATTTCAAAAGAACCTTATAGGTTAGCTCCCGCAGAGTTGAAGGAATTAAAGGTTCAATTGCAAGAGTTACTGGATCGAGGGTTTATCCGCCCTAGTCTTTCCCCGTGGGGAGCACCGGTTTTATTTGTGCGGAAGAAAGATGGTTCGTTGAGATTGTGCATCGATTACAGAAAGTTGAATCAGGTTACGGTGAAGAACAAGTATCCTCTACCTCACATTGATGATTTGTTTGATCAGCTTCAAGGGTCCGTGGTTTTCTCTAAACTTGATTTGAGGAGTGGGTACCATCAGTTGAAGGTTCGATCGGAGGATATTCCGAAGACTGCCTTTCGCACTCGGTATGGTCATTATGAGTTCTTAGTTATGTCGTTTGGGTTGACCAATGCGCCTGCAGTGTTTATGGATTTGATGAACCGAATTTTCCATCCTTATCTTGATTCGTTCGTGGTAGTCTTCATCGACGACATTCTTGTTTATTCAAAATCTCGAGAGGAGCACGAGCAACATTTGAGGACAGTTTTATCCGTTCTAGCGAGGTAGAAATTATTTGCGAAGTTTAGTAAATGCGAATTTTGGCTCGAGAAGGTGTCATTTCTGGGCCATATGATTTCTAAAGACGGGATTTCTGTGGATCCTTCAAAGATAGAGGCTATAATGGATTGGAAGAGACCCGAATCAGTGACAGAGATTAGAAGCTTTCTTGGTTTAATCGGTTATTACCGAAGAATTATTGAAGGGTTTTTGAGGATTGCTACTCCGATGACTCAGTTGACCCGGAAGAATGTTCCGTTTGTGTGGACCGAGAAATGTGACAAGAGTTTTGAGGAATTGAAGAAGAGGTTGACTACCGCACCGATCTTGACTTTGCCTAATGGGAGCGATGGCCTAGTGATTTACAGTGATGCTTCGAAAGAGGGTTTGGGTTGTGTGTTGATTCAGAATGGGAAAGTAATTGCGTATGCTTCGAGGAAGTTGACCCCGAGTGAACAGAATTACCCGACTCATGATATGGAGTTAGCGGCCATAGTCTTTGCGTTGCACAAATGGAAGCACTACCTTTATGGAGCGAAGTTTGAGATTTTTACCAATCACAAGAGTTTGAAGTACCTATTCTCTCAGAAGGAATTGAACAACCGACATCGCCGATGGATGGAATTATTGAAGGATTATGATTGTACGATTTCTTATCACCCGGGAAAGGCGAATGTGGTGGCCGATGCGATTAGTAGAAAATCTTATGTGGCGTCGATGATGGTTCGAGAATGGAAAATGCTTGAGGATGTTCGAGATTGGTCTCCTCGTGAATCGAGACATGGGGCTATTTTTGCGAATATTAGGGTATCTCCGACCCTAGTTCAGAGGATAAAGGAAGGTCAGAAAGAAGATCCCGAGTTGGTGAAGGTAATGGGTAAATTGAAGGAAAAGAACTTCGAGGATTTTTCATTAAGTTCGAACGGGGTGTTGACTTTCCGTGGTCGTTTGTGCGTACCCGATATTGGTGGATTAAAGAGGCAAGTGTTAGATGAGGGTCACAAATCGAGATATACTATTCATCCGGGCAGTACGAAGATGTATCAGGATTTGAAGCAACAATTTTGGTGGATTAATATGAAGAGGGAAATAGCCGAGTATGTATCGAGGTGTTTAACTTGTCAGCAGGTCAAAGCCGAGCATCAGAGACCCGCGGGATTACTTCAGCCGTTAGATATTACCGAGTGGAAATGGGAGCATGTGACTATGGATTTCGTTACTGGACTACCTCGTACCCGTAGGAAGTATGACAGTGTTTGGGTAATAGTGGATAGATTGACCAAGAGTGCCCATTTCTTGCCCATTGACATCAGATATTCGATGGAGAAGCTTGCGACCCTTTATATCGACAAGATTGTGAGATTGCATGGGGTTCCGGTTAGCATTGTGTCAGATCGAGACCCGAGGTTTACTTCTAGATTCTGGAAGGCGTTTCAGGAAGCTTTGGGTACAGATTTGCGATTCAGTACAGCTTTTCATCCCCAGACCGACGGTCAATCCGAGAGGACTATTCATATTTTGGAGGATATGTTGCGAGCTTGTTCGATAGACTTCTCCGATTCTTGGGATTCGCACCTACCGTTAGTGGAATTCTCTTACAACAACATTTATCAGGCTAGTATCGAGATGGCACCGTTTGAGGCCTTGTATGGAAGGAAATGTAGATCGCCTATTTGTTGGGATGAGGTTGGTGAAGCAAAGATCGTGGGTATTGATTTGCTTCAGGATTCAGTTGAAAAGGTTAGAGTTATCCGGAATCGATTGAAGACAGCCCAGAGTCGACATAAGAGCTACGCAGACAACCGAAGGCGAGATCTTAGTTTTCAGATTGGTGATTTGGTATTCTTGAAAGTGTCTCCGAAGGTGGGTATTCGTAGGTTTGGGAAGAAAGGCAAATTGGCTCCGAGGTTTATTGGTCCGTTTGAGATTTTGGGAAAGGTTGGACTTCTAGCGTATCGTCTCGCGTTACCACCATCTTTGGGCCGGTTGCACAATGTTTTTCACGTTTCTATGCTTCGGAAGTATGTTCATGACCCATCTCACGTGTTACCGAGGATACCGGAGGATATTGAGCCCGATATGTCTTATGAGGAACGACCGGTTCGGATTTTAGATGCCAAAGTCCAAGAGTTGAGGAACAAAAGCATTGCGTTGGTTCGAGTTCTTTGGAGGAATCATAACATCGAGGAGTCAACGTGGGAGCTCCGAGGTGAGATCGAGAGGAAATTTCCGTGGCTTTTTGTTCAAGGTGAGTCTCGTTAAAATTAGGGTCGAATTTTCTTTAAGGGGTAGTGAATGTCACGACCCGAAATCTAGGCTCTATTTTATTAGTAATAAATGATTATTGTTTAATTATTTGCCTATCTATTTATTTAAATTATTATCTATTTAAATATTTATGTGTTATAATAATTATGCCTAGCATTTTATTTGGGTTATTTGTGCTAGTGTAATATTGTTGGGTCTTAATTGTTAGTAGGGAGTGTAGCATTTGTGTTAGTAGAAGGGGAGGGGCCTAGATGTAACATTTTGAATTAATTTTCCCCTACTCCCCTCTCCTCCCTCACCTCCTCCCTCACTCTCACCATCATCTCCCAGCCAACTCCCTCTCTCTCCTCCATTGGTGGTAAGCTTTTTCTTCTCTTTCCTTCTCTCTTAATTTTCTTCATCTTCTTCTAGTTATTTCTCATTTCTTAAAACGTGAAATGTGTTTAGATCGTTGTTAGGATCGCGTAGAATCAAAAAGAATTGAATTCCGTCAACTTTGAGATTTATCAAGTAAGTTACTTTTCCCCCATTTTTATGCTAAAATGTTCATATCATGTTTATATGATGCTTGATGTGTTATATCTGAAGTTTGGTTGAGTTTAGAATTTATTTTGAATTTATTTGAGTTTTTGGGTAAAAATGGTGAATTGATGAATGTTGGGTTTGATTCTTGGTTTTGGGTTGATAAATGGTGTATTTGGATCCTCATCCTAGTTATAAGTTGTTGTGGTTCATATTTATGCTTGGTGGAAGATTGATGGTGTTTGATTTTGAGTATTTGGTGTTTTGGGTCGAAATTTGGTAATGCCCAGCTCTGTTTCCCGACCTTGAACCCAGACCAGGCGCCCGCCCGCCTGGTGCCAGGCGCCCGCCTGCACCCCCTTTTCCTGCGACCCAAACCCTCTGGCCAAACAAGCGCCCGCCTGCCTATGCCCAGGCGCCCGCCCGCCCGCCTGTTGGGGATTTTGTCCTTTTTGCTTGGTTTAAGGCTTAAGACTTAACTAGTTTAGGTTTATTTCTTCTAATTAACTTACGATAACACCGTGGAACACTTTATTGATTGGATTTGATTCTTTTGTGAATAAATTTGATATGGAATTTGTTTAAGTATCATTTTGGGAATGTGGTTCATCTTCGATGTGCGGTTTTTATTGGTTTACCTTTGTGGTGATTTAATTGGATTGGTTCCCTACTTTGGAACCTTAAGTTGTTTATTCATGCTAAATCATTATTACTTAGCATTTATTTGGAAGCCCAGCTGGCATATTTGTTGCATCGGGCGATGGGAAAGATTATAATGGCAAAGCCAAGTACATTATAATGTTGACCATTGTTTTGCCCCCTTCTTTACCCTTTTCCAGATTGGCCTTGGAAGAGATGAGTTAGCTTCCTTTGTGAATGTATCTAGCTACCGGGCATGACTTTGTGTCATGGATCTTGTCCTTTGTGACACTTTTATGGTTATTGGTTCCGGTACCGGGGTTTTCTCTTCGGCTTTCATGCTATTATGAAGATGATGATTTGTTGATTATTGAAGCTGCGCAACGATCCTTTATTTGGATTCACCAGTTTGAGAAAACCTTGGCTATATCCTTTGTTATGTGTTTATTTCCGCTGCTATCTGTTATGTGATAAATGCTATGTGCTATGTGATATTTATTATTGCTTATCGCTTCGTGCATCATAGCATGTCATATAGTTGCATTAGTAACTTATTGAGATTTATCTCACCCCCTTTCTTTTATCTTTGTTTTCCCTTAACCCCCCCCCCCCAGGTGCTAAGGATTAGTCTCGCTGATCACGAGAAAGAGGACGTCGAGTGTGGATACATTCTTTTGGGGAAGGTTGTTATAGGTTGGTTTACATTATATAAATGTGTAACCTTTTTGGGGTAGTTGTACCAAACAATGACGTCATTAAGAATTGTATATTCGTATTTTGTTGGGCATAAACTTGTGGAAGTTTATGATAGTTGTAATTGGTTTTTTATCAAACTTGGTTTTGTAAAACTTTGGATCATCACCTTTCGGTATCAAATGGAATTTTTAACTTCGGTATTTCACAGTTTTGGTTTTAGAGTCGACGTCCAGCTCGCGGTCTCGGGCCCGCGGGGTCCGGGGTCGCGACAGAGCTATTATACATGGATGATGAAGACTTCGCTTTATTTGTGAAGAAATTTCAAAAGTTCAGAAAATTCTCAAGACCCGGCTCAACCAGCAAATTTCAAGGATCTACCAGCAAAGCTCCTCCAAAGTTCACGAGGAGCAGTGATTCAAAAAGAAAAGAAGACATTGTTTGTTTTAATTGCAGGAAACCAGGACACTTTGCTTCAAGCTGCCCAACTCCAAAATTTGAATATATGCAGAAGAAGAGCAGCCATACTCCCAAGTTCACTCCCAAATTCACTCGTCACAAGGGAATGGTTGCTGAAGAAGAAGCACCAGCAAATGAGCAGAACACTTGGATTGAAACAGGCTCAGATGAAAGCGATGAAGATTCCGATGATGGACTCGTTTGTTTGGTGGCAAATGATGATGAAGTTGAAACTTATGATTCATATGATGACTTCTCCAAGGATGTTCCTGATATGAATGTCTTGAATAAACCTACCAAGAAATCTGCAGGTTTTCAAGAAGTAAAAAGGAAGAAAGGACCAACCATCAGCGAGCTCGTTGAACAAGGATTTCTCACTCCTGCTCAAAGCAATGGTGGATTGTTATTCTCACGATGTGATCTAAGTGCAAGGAACAAGTTGAGAAAAGGAGCTTACATCAGACCTCAAGTTGAACCAACTGCTCCAATCTCCAAGATCAATGATGATGAAGTGATTGCTGAACAAGAAAAAATGTTAAAAAAGGTTGAAAAGGTAATTACTAGATTTGATAATATGAAGGAAGCTTTAGCACTATCATGTGATGAAATTTCCCATCTTAAGACCGAGAAATCTCTACTTAAATCTGAACTCACCCTCCTTAAGGAGCAGATAAAGAGCATGACTCCTCTTACTGTTAAAAACACTTTTCTAACAGAACATAACTCACTTCTTAAAGTTCAAAACGATGAATTGGTTGCTGAAATTACTGATCTTAAAAAGATTACAAATGAGTGGTCCAATTCTCATGTCACTATGGAGAATATATTTTAATCCCAAAAAGTGAGTGGTGATAAAAGTGGCTTGGGATTCTCATCAACTAGTGACAACTTTAAGTGTGATATCTGTGCTGAAAGAGATAGTGAATTTACAAACCAGCAAACTTTTGAAATTCCCAAGGAAAAACATTCTAATTCAATGGGTAAAGGATAGGAAAAAGTCAAGAGACAAACATTCCATTATGTCTACCCAACGAACAAATTTAGGAAAGCTAATGGGAAAGATATAGCTACAGATGAATCATCCTCTAGCAAAATTCCTCTTGAAACAAAGCGCGCTCCTTCTCTGAGTACTCATTATGCGCCTAGGAGCCACGCGCCTCATCGCCGTGCGCCTCCTAGCCCTATGCGCCCTCCTATATCAAGCACTCCAAAATTTCAAAAGAAAGATTTTGTTAAGGCTAGTCCATCTGACCCAAAGAAGAATGCTATCCCAAAGAAAAATAAAGAGTTTGTGAAAACTCATGTGATTGGTGGCTTTCATCATTGTTCCATTTGTGATTGTTCTGGACACAAGGCCGTGGAATGCCTTTTGTGATTCACTCCCAATGCCAAAGGACGTAAAAACCCTAAGGTCAAGCAAAAGTGGGTTGTCAAAAGTTGCTAACCCTAGGACCCAAAAGGAATAAAGGGGACCTGCTTATATGTCTATATTTCAGGTTCTTTGTTTCATGGCTGGATCTTCAAAAGCTAGAAATTATGAATGGATTCTTGATAGTGGGTGTTCAAGACACATGACTGGAGATGAATCCTTATTAGAAGATGTCCATGAAGAAAGAGGTCCCTCAGTAACATTTGGTGATAATAACAAAGGTCAAGTTGATGCATATGGAAAGCTCAAGAAAGAGAAAGTGTGCATTGAAAGAGTCTCTCTCGTCGAAGGGCTCAAGCACAATTTATTATCCATATCTCAATTGTGCGACAAAGGATTAGAATGTCATTTCACCTCAACTCAATGTCTTATCAAGAATGGCAAAACTGGAGCTACATTACTCACGGGATATCGTAAGACAAATATTTACATTATTGATTTCCATAGTATGAACTCTAGTACTAATCTTTGTTTTGTAGCTAAAAGTGTGAGCGAAAATAGTTGGTTGTGGAACAAGCGCTTAAGTCACTTGAACTTCAAATATCTATCTAAACTCAGCAGGAATAACCTTGTTAAAGGACTTCCCAAGGTTGCTGATCATCATGACAAGAAGTGTGCCGCGTGTCAACTTGGCAAACAACCGAAGAAATCTTTCTCCAGCAAGACCAATCCTTCAACTTCTAGATGTTTGCAACTGCTCCACATTGATCTATTTGGACCAGTCACCACTGCAAGTATTCGAAAGAACAAGTATACTGTAGTTGTGGTGGATGATTATTCAAGATACATATGGGTGGAAATGATGATCTCAAAAGACGATTGTTACGACATTTTGACCACCTTATTCAGACTGCTCCAAACCCAAAAAGAAGATGACATCGTTAGTGTTCGATCGGACAATGGAACAGAATTCAAGAAAAACGGTGTTGCTCGATATTGCGACGATCATGGGATAGATCACAACTTCTCAACCGCTGGAGTTCCTCAATAAAATGGGGTTGAAGAAAGAAAGAATAGGACGTTGATTGAAGCGGGAAAGACGATGATAGCTGTAGAGAAATTGCCTAAGTAATTTTGGGAAGAAGCTATCAACACAGCATGTTTTACTCAAAATCGTTCCCTCATCAACAAACTTCACAACAAGACTCCGTATGAACTTTGGCGTGGTAGAACTCCCAACATTGCATTCTTCAAGATCTTTGGTTGCAAGTGTTATATCCTCTACAATGGAAACGAACATAGAGGTAAATTCATTGCCAAAGCCGACGAAGGTATTTTTGTTGGGTATGCCAAATATTCTAAAGCTTTTCGCGTTTTTAATTGAACTACGTTAGTGATAGTTGAATCTGTACATGTTACATTTGATGAACATTCTCTCCTTGAGCCACATTTGGCTCCAAATGTTGCTGATGATTCTGTTGAGCTTAATGATACAGGTGCTCCTATTTATGTTGCGCCTACTCAAAATCAGAATCTATCAACTCGAGGAAATCCATCCACATCAGTTGCGCCTAACTCCTCATATGGCACACCAAATGGATCATCAGTTGCGCCTCACTTACATGTTGTGCCTCTTGATTCCTCTCATGCGCCTATATCTACTGCTGCATCTGGTGTAAACCCAAGTTTCAACTCTACACCAATTCAACCCCTAAATTTTGATGATTTAGAATCTGGTAAAGATATACCAATTGAAGACCTTCAAGTTACTACGACTCAACCTAACTTACCTCCTGAAATTCATGAAGTTAGAGGTCACCCAATCAATAACATCATTGGTGATCTAAACATTGGTGTTCGAACAAGGAGAGCTACAAACTTTGATGCTTACACTGCTTTTATCTCTCAAATTGAACCGAAGAAGGCTGATGAAGCACTCCAAGATCCTAATTGGGTTGTTGCAATGCAAGAAGAACTCAATCAATTTGAACGATGTAAGGTTTGGACTCTTGTTCCAAAACCAAGTGATCAAGGAGTGATTGGTACGAAATGGGTGTTCAGAAACAAGATGGATGAGAATGGAACCATCACAAGAAACAAAGCAAGATTGGTTGCACAAGGCTATAGGCAAGAAAAAGGAATTGATTACGATGAAACTTTCGCGCCAGTAGCAAGACTTGAAGCTATCAGATTATTTCTAGCTTGCGCAGCTCACAAGAAATTCAAGTTATATCAAATGGATGTGAAGAGCATGTTTCTTAATGGTGAACTCCAAGAACAAGTCTATGTTGCTCAACCACCTGGGTTTGAAGATTCACAATTTCCAAATCATGTGTACAAACTCCAGAAAGCTTTGTATGGACTAAAGCAAGCACCAAGAGCATGGTACGATACACTATCCAAGTTTCTCATTGAAAAAGGCTTCACTCGCGGTAAAATCGATACCACTCTTTTCATTGACAAACATAATGGTCATAAATTACTTGTTCAAATTTATGTTGATGATATTATATTTGGTTCTACTAATGAATTGTTGTGCAAGCGCTTTGAGAAACTAATGAAGAGCAAGTTTGAAATGAGCATGATGGGAGAACTCACATTCTTCCTCGGGCTTCAAATCAAGCAAATGAATGAAGACATATTTATCAATCAAGCCAAATATACAAAGGACTTAATCAAGAAATTTGGACTTGAGAACGCCAAAGCATATGATACTCCAATGGCTACCGGCAACAAACTCGACAAAGATTTAAAAGGTAAACGTGTTGATCATACGCTCTATCGCGGTATGATTGGCTCGCTCCTTTATCTTACTACTAGTAGGCCCGATATTATGTTTAGTGTTTGTGTTTGCGCTCGTTATCAATTTGACCCTAGAGAAGCGCACTTAATTGCTGTGAAACGTATTATAAGATATCTTTCCGGTACTGTTAACCTTGGACATTGGTACACCAAAGATTCGAACTTTAAAATTGTAGGTTATTCAGATGCGGATTATGCAGCGTGCACAATTGATAGGAAAAGCACAAGTGGCACTTGTCATTTCCTCGGATATCGACTTGTGTCATGGGCGAGTAAGAAACAAGCTTCAGTATCTGTCTCAACAACCGAAGCTGAATATATCGCTGCGGGAAGTTGTTGCTGTCAAATACTATGGATGAAGCAGCAATTGGTGGACTATGATATCATTGAAGAAAATTGTCCCATCTACTGCGACAACACTTCAACAATTGCGGTTTCTGAAAATCCTGTCATGCACTCAAAGACCAAACACATCGACATCAAATATCACTTCCTCAAAGACCACGTGGAGAAAGGCAATATTCATTTGGAACACGTGGGAACCGACAATCAACTCGCCGACATTCTAACGAAAGCACTTGACGCGAAACGGTTCATCTTTTTGAGAGGTGAAATGGGTATGCTTGAACCCAACTAAAATTCAATACAGTTTTGTCAATACTAATGATTTTGTTTTAGTGAGTTATGAGTATACTAGGTTTATACGTTAGATCATTTTCAAAGTTTCAAGGAAACTTCATGCGCCTGGAATGCGCCCCTCACTCTTTGCGCGCCAAGTGTCTTATGCGCCACTATCACTCTGCGCGCCTCATGAGCCATGCGCCTCCCATGCGCCTAATAAATGTTGCGGCTAAATCAATACTCCAAAATTTATTATTTAAATGATTGATCGCATTCAATTTTCACAAGTACCAGGTAAGTTATTCTGATCATTTATTATAGGAATTTCTGTCTTTTGACATTCCCATAATTGTTCAAGGGTACTTGTGCAATTAATTTTTCCCTCGTTTTACGTTTTTCAAAAAAATTTATTTTCTGGGGATATATTTCTTGCACCCCAAACTTACACCAAAACAGATGTTTTTGGGGTTTGTGCAAAAATTAGTCAAAATTGCTCATACACTTAAAGGGAAAGTGGAGCAGTTTTTCCCTTACCCAAAAAGTTATATCAAGTGTACTTTGGGTCATTCAGCATTTATTACCCATCAATTCCTTAAAATCCCTCATTAATGCGCCGTCCTTTTTTTTTGCCATAATGAGCCGAAATTTTTCCCCTCATAAATGCCCATCTTTTCATTTTTTTTGGGAAACCTAAACCTATATATACTCACCCTATCCCTTCCATTTCCATCATCACCTACACCCTTCTCACCAACTCTCTCTCTTCTCACTCCCAGTCTCTCTCCTTCACGTCTCTCTCTCTCTCTCTGTTTCTCTCTCTTTTTCTCTATATATTTCTCTTTTATTTTCTTATATATTTCATTAATGGGTCCAAAGAGAACAACCAAAGCCAATCAAGACGAAATGGTATGAATTTCTATCCTTAAATCTCTAAATTTCTGCAATTTTTTTCGTCATTCTGAGTTCTCGCCTTTTTCGAAAACCCGGATGCTACTTTTCTTGATAGATTTTGCTTCGGTGATCCGTTTTCGAAATCGTTTGTTGGGTTTTGTTCATTTAGTGATTTAGATTCTTTATAACTAAACATTTCAACGATCAATGCTCTATATTTTGCAAATCTGAAGATCTTAGATTTTGGACTTTTCAAATTTTCGGACCTTTGAATCCATTTTCTGGATTTGTTGTTGATTTTTACTTTTTTTGGTTTACATTTTTGTGATCCTTGCGTTCATGCGGTCATTTTGATATATTGTATGCTTGATTTGGTGAAGTTTCACGAATTATGTGTTCTTGGTGTTCTTGATGTTCTTCAAGCACTCAAGCATGTTCTTCGTGTTCTTCGTTATTTTTGCATGACATGGGTTTCAAATTTTCAAAACATGTTTTTTAAAATTTTCATATTTTGATTCTTAAAAACTTGCATATGTATGTTTGCATGTGTTTGTGTGTTTTTGTGTGTTTTTATGCTAGTTTAAATTATTTACATAGATATACGCCTAACTATGAATATATGCGCCTAGTTAAATATGCGCCTATTGATATTATGCGCCTCAAAGTGATTCATGCACCTAACATGTGTATGCGCCTCTGGCTATTACAAAAATTATGCGCCTCAATCCTTTATGCGCCTAATAACATTATGCGCCTATATATCTCATGCGCCTCTATTCTTACTTAGTCAAATTTTTCTATGTTTTAATTTTTCCTTAGTATGTTTCATAGAACCATGATATGCGCCTCGTACTTGTATGCGCCTACAACATATATGCGCCTAATAATAGTATGCGCATGCTATTTTTTATGCGCCCATATATTGTCCTGCGCCTACTCTATACTTGGCTCATTTTATGATTCTATGCGCCTTATACACTCCTAACTTAAATCATTGTTATGTTTTCAGGATCCTGCAAATTTCAGACCCAGTGAGACGATTGATCTTGCTGAGCTCTCACTTGATCCAATGGGGCTTGAAATCCTCTCAACCCTTCACACCGCTCGACTCACTCCTTTATTCACGCTGGATCAACCATTCTATTCTCCGCTTCTTGTTGATGAATTTTTGTCAACCGCAGCTCTAGTTGAGACTTCAGCTGATGGATACGTGCGCTACAGGATATGCGCCACCGTTCAGAATGTTGTTATAACCATCTCTACGGGCACAATCAAGAACATAGTGAGTTTCAGCACTACTGGCCCTCAGGGTGTTTCTGGACAACCAAACTCATAATATTGTAATAAGGGTCTATTGAATGACCTATGAAAGTAAATTGTGGTCTATAGAAATGACTAATGAGGAAGCGCAGAATATGTAGCGCATACTTATCTCAAAATCCCTACTCTTCTGAACAACATAAAAAACGTTGAGATAAAGGATGGTGGTTATTTGCTTGCTCATATAGCGCATCTTGTTGATACTTCAATCGTGTTCAAGACCGGCAATGTGAATAGATTCACCGTGGAGCAGTGGGAGTATACTGCTGCCATCATGGGAAAGACTAGATTGAATTGGCCTCAGATTTTGTTCAAAACTTTGTCAGATCTGATTGACAAATACACTAAAAACAAGTCTGATGGGAAGACAAAGTTCAAAACTCAGTGCAGGATTCTTACGAAAATTTTGCTCACTTATCCTGCCCTTGCCAAATTCCTTAATGAGAACCCTGCTTATAAAACTGATGCTGTTCCAGTTTTTGGGAAAGACAACCTTGTCTTGAAGAGGCGGAGGAAGCGCATGGCAAAGCGCGTGCCTAGGGTAAAGGGTGCTCAGTTGGTTGATGAAGCCACTGAGTCAGATGAAGATGCAGATGGCGCAGAAGAAGGCGCAGACATTGAAGTAGCACCTCGCGCAAAACCAACAGTTGTTTCAGGCGCAGAAAAGGGAAAAGGCAAAAGGGTTGCTGAAGGAACAAGCAGACCTCCTAAGCGCCCAAGATCTGAAACAAAAGAAGAGAAAGAACTTAAACGCGCTAAAGAAGCCATTAGACTAGAAGCGCAGAAGAAAAGGGATGAAGAATACCTGTTGGTCCCAGAAGGGCAACAAGGGTATGAAAAATGCTAGAGGGGGGGTGAATAGCATTTTAAAAATTCTTTTCAAACCCTTTTATAAAGCAATGGCGAATGCGCACGACTCTTAATTTGGCTAAGTATAGCGCGCAGCAAGAGTGTGAAATGCACATCGGAAGTCTTAAAGCAATCACTTATGCGCAGGGAGTATGCGCAGAAGTGTAAATACGCACGCACTAAGTTTTAGCTTAAAGATAGGCGCAAGATGGAACTAAGGCAAAAAGGCACACAAACACAATTCGAACGATGCAAGGCAATCTACAAGGATCAAACAAAACAATATATGAGTAAAGCTTAAATGTAGAATGAAAAGCACAAACAATAGATAAGCTATTTGGAGAGGTTTGATCGGGAAAAGATCTACGTCCTCTACCAAGATGGTTAGTCTTGGATTTCTAATGGAGATCTTATTATATGAGAGAGTTTACAAGTTACAGCGAGGTAGAACAAAACTAACTCAAAGATCTATAATCTATGAAAGAACAAAATCCTAGACAATAACCTGTGTATCTCTAGAAGTAAGATCAATGAGATCGAAACTTCAAGAGGTGTGTGTGTGTATCAAAAATCTGGGCTCTTTGAATCTATGAGATGGAGAGCACAAGATTCTGGTGTTACAAAGGCTTTATAGGATCTGGGCTTGGTGAAGTATGAAGGTATGAAGGTTGATCTTAGAAATCAGGAAATCTTGTAGGCAATCTTCAAATCTTCAAAGTTTCTCTTTGGAAGCAAATCTTAAGCAATTCTCAAGCAACACACCAGCAGCTTGGAAAATGAGGATGAGCATGCTATTTATAGCTGAGCTCCAAAAACTAGCCGTTGGGGAGCAGAGCAAGGACTATGTGCTGTCGCTTTGTGATTGGCGCGCAGCTGTCCTTTATAGCCGTTGGAGACATCAAGTTGACAGCTTTCAAAAACTTTCAAGAGTGACAGCTGTCTTCAGATTTGAATTTCAAACAAGGGGAGCGTCTCCATCTTCGTGTGTGCTGAGTGTTCTTGTTTTGTCGTTTGTCCACATCAGCAAATTTGGCTCATTCAAAAGCGTAGCTTGTTATGACGCTTTCAAAGCTTCATAAGGTAATGTCAGAAATTGAGAATTAAGGCAAGTCTGAGTGCGCATGAGATTCATGCGCATGGAGTGCGCAGAAGGTGATGCGCTGCGCATGGAAGGTGTGCGCACCATGCTTTGACTTTGCTCTATTTACCATGAAATTATAGCTTCAGCCCTAGATACTAAGCCTAGTCTATAAAGAGGACTTAGCTAATAATTGAAGTTACAAAACTTCTTACATAAGGTCCTAAAGTCCTTAAAATAAACACAGGTGATGGTATCAATCAATTCTAACATAAGTAGGAGGGTTATGTGATAAGCATACCCAACAATCTCCCCCTAAATGATTGATGCCATTACCTACTATAACAAAGGCAATTCATTGTACTTGATAATAACATGTCCATAAGAATAAAAAATAGTAAATCATGTCTCAAGTCAATGTACACACTAGCCAATGCTATAGATTTCTAGTCTATCCAAAAGAAATTAACTTACAATATAGGAAAGACAGAAATATCATTCAGAGCATACAAATAATATGAGTTTAAGTTTAGTATGCGTTTAAACTGAATGTTTAAACATCATGCAATGAAATATGAGCTAAGGATATGCGCATGAAGTTTATAAGATATGCAATGTTCCACAAACGAAAAGTTTGAATTGAACAAGGTTTTGTGAAAGCGCAATGATGCATTCTTCTCATTAAAACTTGAAAGGTAAGAGTTATAGGGTACAAGTTTTACAAAGGAAGAAAAATCAAAAGCAAAAGACCTTGCGCATCAAAAACTTATAATAGCGCAGCAAAACAAAAAGATTACAAAGTCTAGTCTGTTTGAATTCGCTGCAGTGCTTCTCGCATCTCATTCTGCAAGCTGGTAAACTTGTTCATCAACTCAATCTTCAGTTGCTGAAACTTGGCGTTGTATTCCACAACTAGATTCACATGAGTCTTCATACCGTTGCGCATCAGCTCATTATCTCTCTGAATGTCTTCAGAAATCCTGTTAAAGAAATTCTCAAACGCCCCCATCTGATTTCCAAACGATTGAAGGGACACAGCTATGGAGTCCAGAATTTCTTTCTGCGCATCAATCAAAGTCTTGGTTAGCTCTACCTGAACCATGTTCTGACTGGCTTGCATATCTAGCATAGCCTGGTTCATTCTTCCATTGATAGTATCACTGAACTGAACTAGGCAGTCAGTCATATGAGATTTGAACGCATCAATGGAGGAGGGGCTGGAGGCAGTAGGCGCAAAATTGTCAATAGACTTTATGACTTTGGCAGACTCAATCTGAATGATTTCTGTGATGGTTTTAGCTAAGGAAAACAAAGCTTCATTCAACCCATGCGCAGAGGGGATCTTAGTGAGCGCAGAAGAGATGATGCCGAAGTCATGCTGGATATCTTGGCGCAGTAGATCAAAATCTTGAGAGGGCGCAGCACCAGAACCAGATGCATGCGCAGCAGCAGAACCTGAGGGAGGAGGCATAGCTTCAGAACTGGTTGCCTTTGTTGCAGAACTCTCCCCCTTAATGGCAAAATCAATAGCCTGAAGGAAACTGGCTTGCGCATCGAGCCTTGCAGACTGCGCATCCAGTTGCTCTTGAATCTTGGTTTGCGCAGTGACCACCTGAAAGTGCTGGGTTTGCGCAACAAATTGATTATCCTGGATAGTCTGGAGCATGGCCAAGATTTGACGTATGTCTGATGCTGAATTGGAGGGATCAGAGGGAGCAGTTGCTGGAGTCACCAAGGGGATAACTATTGGAGAAGTTTGAGAAGCCCCAGTGGTGTGCACATTGATAGCATCAGGGGTGACAATTGGAGTGTCAACAGTTATGGGTGCTTGTGTATGAACAGGAGATGTACGCTCAGGAATTGGAGATTGATGAGCAGGATAATCTTCAGAACTGGAATCCGCAGCATCATCAATGATAGGCGCATCAGGGTCAATAGTTGGATCAGGTGCATCATGAGCAAAGCCTTCATCATCAATGAAAATGGGTGAGGCTTGTTGCGCAGTATTCCTTTGCGCAATAGATTCCAACCGAGCTTTCCTGGCAGCTTCACGCGCATTCAAATCAGGGCGCTGTGAATCAGATTCATCTTCAGATAAGTCCTTTGGACGCTTTGTAGCTCGCTTCTTTGATGCCTTTGATTTAACCCTGCGCTTTGGGATGAACTTAGCCTTGGGAGCGCGTTTCTTAGCAGATAGAGAAATTTCATCCTCGCTAGAAGTTTCCTTGTACGCATCCTTAGGAATCTCCCCCTGAGGCGGTGCAGCCTTTGAGGTTCCAGAAGATTTAGAAAGGCTCAAAAAAGGATCATTGAATGCACCCTCAAAAATATCTTCTTCCATGGGCGCAGTAGGAGGAGTAGATGTGCGCTTTGATTCTGGAGCAGTAGGAGGAGGCGCAGCATCAACATTAGCTTCTACTTGGATGTCTTCATCAGACTCATCCAGTAGGGTTCTTGAACTGTTGGCTTTCTTCTTCATCTTTTCCTTCTTTTCTTGAGGCTTAGTAGCCTTAGATTTCTTCGACCTCTTTGGAGGCTCAGGCTCAGCAGTAGCCTTGCGCTTTGGAGTTTGCACAGTAGGCTCTTTGATTTTAATTTCTGGGGCAGCTGTAGATTTTCTGGCCTTCTTTTTCTTGCGCAGAGGTGCATCAGCAACAATACCCTTGCCTTTTTCTTTGTCACCTACTTTGCTTGGGACCGGCTCAAAGAAGGATTCGTTTTCAGAATCAGATTCAGTTGAAGATGCCTCATAAATCTAACCACTAGATACAGGAGGCGATCCTTGATTTTCAGGATGAATATCTTCAAACACTTCAATGGGGTCAGCAGCCCAGTACATGCAGTAATCAAAGTTGTTTACTTCACGGCGGAAATTCTGAAGAAATACGCGTAAATACGTGCGCGTGGAAGTCACATCAACTTTGAGAGAGGGGTCCTCCTCCACCAGTTTGCGCACTGATGGGAATCGCATGAAGATTGCAGTTAGAATTCTGCAATGCGTTTTGTACTTGGCTGGTTTCTTTGGATCAGCTGCCTTCTTTTTGTAGATGCGCACCCAACGCACTAATTCATCAAAGATAATTTCAGACCAGCTTAACCTCATCTTTTTGTAAATGGCAACGTAGCACATCCATTGCTTGCTGATGAATGTTGACTTGTTACCATTTTTGCAGTTGATAGTGTCACCAATGAGAGTGCAGAGGTGGAACATCAATTCCCCAAAATCTTTCCTATCATGGTTGTTGTACTGACCAACTAGAGTAGGAATCCTTATAAGCTTCTGCGCAACACTGTCCTGCACATCCTGAGGTAGCTTCTTCTTATTGCACGCTGGTAAACCCATCGTCTGTCTGATATGCGCGTAGTTGATAGTTATAGAAACTCCGCGGATAGAACTTTTGAGACAAGGAACTGAGATGTCGTCGTACATTCGATCAATTTCTTCTGCATTGCTGAAGAACTCATCGATGTAAGATGGAAGAATGAAGTCCTGGCCTCTGGAGAAGAGAGGCAAAATCCCAGATTTATCCATGATTTCAACCATATAGTGTCCTAGCGCATCCAATTTTAGGTCTTCCACATCAAGTTCCCATCCAGGAATAAAGTAATTGAGATTCTGCGCAAAACAAAGGTGGAGAATTAGGTCTGGACATGCGCATGGAGAGAAGCGCATGCGCATGAGCAATATGCGCAGCGCATGAACTAGACTCCATACTTAGAAAAAGATAGGAAATGTAAAGGGTAAAAATGTTCAAAACACATAATTTAAACCAAACGCCTAAAATTGGCGCGAAAAGCAGAAACACAATCAAGAATCATATCAAGGCTTGTCATATAACTATTCATCAAGAACACGAAGAACATGTATTGAATACACGAAGAACACGAAGAACATAAAAATGTCAATGTGCTCCAAAATGCATAAAAAGCACATCAAAATGTTCGAAATGAAAAATCACACACAAACAAGTAAACTATAACAACAATAACATAAACGTACAACCAAGATCTGAAAAAAAAAACGAAGAGAATTCAAAAAGACAAAATATACGAAATTTCCACAGAAAACACATCAAATGATCATTGATCGTAAAACAAATTACATAAATGAAAAGATAAGAGTAAATCGAACACGTAGCATCAAATAATTTGAAAAACGAGCAACGAATCATAGAGAAATCAGAAAGGGGAAAATCTCAGACCTTCGAGCTTCAATGGCGGAAAACAGAAAGTTTGAGTTTGAAATCCTTACCATTTGTGGATCCTCTTGCTTCTTGGAAGATCTAGTAGAAGATTTCTTGGGAGCCATGATATATAAAGAAGATTTTTCGAAAAAGTAGAGAGAGATTGATGAGTGCAGAGAGAGAGATGTCAGAATTTGAGAAAGAAGAAAAGGCGGTTGAGGGAAGTTGAGCAGAGGAGAAGTGAGGAGAGAGAGACGGTGGAGGAGGTTTATAATCATCAAAAAAGGGATGATGACATCACGGCGCGCTGACAACAAGTTGGTGAAAGTCAGGCGAGTGAGGCGCACGCGTAGGTGAGGCGCAAGCGTGAATGACGTGGACCAATGAGAAACGCGCGTGAAAAAGCCTAGCCGCGCGCGTGTGTTAGTCATTTATGGTCAAAAAGAATATTTTCCTATTCCGTCATAATCAGCACACAACGAGCATTAAATGCGCATCACTCAATGCCTTCGCATTAAATGAGGTGGGACGTGCGCAGAGGGCAGAAAGGTAATTTCCGAAAAAAAATTCAAAAATAATGACGAGGGAAAAAAAATAATTACACAAGTACCCTTGCGAATTATGCTGACTCAGCAAGTCAAGGACCTAAGTGAAACTATTGAAAAGAGAACTTACCTTAGGTCCACGGGTCATGCGCATGATACTTATGCGCAGCAATGTATTGCGCAGAGTTTCTATAAAGAAACAACTGATTTACCTTATGCGCATAGCTAAGGGCGCTTCTTGTGCGCAGGCGCATGATGTATATCTAACTTAGAATTTTATCACAAACAAAATCATTAGTATTGACAGATCATATTGACAAAATTTAGCTAAGTTCAAACATACCCATTTCACCTCTCAAAAAGATGAACCTCTTAGCATCAAGTGCTTTTGTAAGAATGTCGGCGATTTGATAGTCGGTTCCCACGTGTTCTAGATGTATATTCCCCTTTTCCACGTGGTCTTTGAGGAAGTGATATTTAATGTCGATGTGTTTGGTCTTCGAATGCATGACAGGATTTTCAGAAACAGCAATTGTTGAAGTGTTATCGCAATAAATGGGACAATTTTCTTCTTTGATGTCATAGTCCACTAATTGCTGCTTCATCCACAGAATTTGACAGCAACAGCTTCCAGCAGCGATATATTCTGCTTCAGTTGTAGAGACAGAAACTGCAGCTTGCTTTTTACTGGCCCAAGACACAAGTCGATATCCAAGGAAATGACAAGTGCCGCTTGTGCTTTTCCTGTCAATTGTGCATGCTGCGTAGTCCGCATCTGAATAACCTACAAGTTTAAAGTTCGAATCTTTGGTGTACCAAGTCCAAGGTTAACAGTGCCAGAGAGATATCGTATTATACGTTTCACAGCAATTAAGTGCGCTTCTCTAGGGTCAGATTGATAACGTGCGCAGACACAAACACTAAACATAATATCAGGCCTACTAGCAGTAAGATAAAGGAGTGAGCCAATCATTCCTCGATAAAGTGATTGATCAACCTTTTTACCTTTTAAGTCGTTGTCAAGTTTGTTGCCGGTGGCCATTGGAGTGTCGTATGCTTTAGCATTCTCAAGTCCAAATTTCTTGATTAAGTCCTTTATGTATTTGGCTTGGTTGATAAATATACCTTCATTCATTTGCTTGATTTGAAGCCCGAGGAAGAATGTGAGTTCTCCCATCATGCTCATTTCAAACTTGCTCTTCATTAGTTTCTCAAAGCGCTTGCACAACAATTCATTAGTAGAACCAAATATAATATCATCAACATAAATTTGAACAAGTAATTTATGACCATTATGTTTGGTAATGAAAAGAGTGGTATCAATTTTACTGCGAGTAAAGCCTTTTTCGATGAGAAACTTGGATAGTGTATCATACCATGCTCTTGGTGCTTGCTTGAGTCCATACAAAGCTTTCTGGAGTTTGTAGACATGATTTGGAAATTGTGAATCTTCAAACCCAGGTGGTTGAGCAACGTAGACTTGTTCTTGGAGTTCACCATTCAGAAACACACTCTTCACATCCATTTGATATAACTTGAAGTCCTTGTGAGCGACGTAAGCTAGAAATAATCTGATAGCTTTAAGTCTTGCTACGGGCGCGAATGTTTCATCGTAATCAATTCCTTTTTCTTGCCTATAGCCTTGTGCAACCAATCTTGCTTTGTTTCTCGTGATGGTTCCATTCTCATCCACCTTGTTTCTAAACAACCATTTTGTACCAATTACACCTTGATTATTTGGTCTTGGGACAAGATTCCAAACCTTCCATCGTTCAAATTGATTGAGTTCTTCTTGCATAGCAACAACCCAATTAGGATCTTGGAGCGCTTCATCAGCCTTCTTTGGTTCAATTTGAGAGACAAATGCAGTGTAAGTATCAAATTTTGTAGCTCTCCTTGTACGAACCCCAACATGAAGATCACCAATGATATTAGTGATTGGGTGATCTCTAACTTCACGAACTTCAGGAGGTAAGTTAGATTGAGTTGTAATAACTTGAAGGTCTTCAATTTGCACATCTTCACCAGTATTAAAATCATCAAAATTTGGAGGAAGAACTGGTTCAGAATTGAAAGTGGGATTAACACCAGATGCAGCAGTAGACTGATGCGCATTAGAAGAATCTCCAGGCGCATGGTTAGGTGCAGCTGAAGCTCTACTTGGTGCGCTATTGATAATGCTTTGCACAACTGATATAGATGGATTTCCTTGTGTTGATACATTCTGGTCTTGTGTATGCGCAACTGGTATGTGCGCAGCTGTCTCAATGGACTCAACAGAATCATCAGAAACATTTGGAACCAAATGTGGCTCAAGGAGAGAATGTTCATCAAAAGTAACATGTACAGATTCAACTATCACTAATGTAGATCTATTGAAAACACGAAAAGTTTTAGAATGTTTAGCATACCCAACAAAAATACCTTCGTCGGCTTTGGCGTCGAATTTACCTCTATGTTCGTTTCCGTTGTAGTGGATTGTGAATACCCCTTTCCGATGAAGCGACGCATGGGAATTATCTTGTGATTATTTTTATTTACAAAAGGAATATTCTTAACGACATTAAAATTATGAGAGTCGCCACGCCGTTTTAATTAAAGCCAAAACATTGAAAAAAGCATTTTTAGTAGGTTCGGGGGTCAAATTACAACAAGAGAAGAATATTGAATGTTATCACTCCTATTGCCCGAATTAATCGGTCTTTCTATCATGATGCGGTGTTAGTAGTGTGTTAGTGATTTAGATCGGATCCGAAGATTGCCTACGTTCCTCTCAATGTGAGAAGCTCAGGTCAGCGTAGTTCACAGAGAATTAGAATAAGCAGAAGAATCGGGATCATGCATAATGAGGGGGGAATTACCTAAATATTAGGGTTTAGAAGTAGTTCCTAGATCATCCTCGGGTTGATGAACCCTAGATCATCATCGGCTATGAACTAACATATAATTATGAAGATCGCAACCCTAAATATAGCATAAATAAGATTTTAATCTATGAACACGATGAACATGCGAAGAACATATTATGAACATGTGAATGAACATGCAAGGAATATGAAGAAACTATGAATAAACATGCAAGAACATGAATGTAAAAGATCTACATTAAAAATGATGCAAGAACATGAAGAAAAAGTTAGAAAACTTACCTATGTTGGCAAGAAATAAACTTTGATCTCCTTGAGTGTTTGAATGCTTAATTAGGGAGAAAATTGTGTTTAAGAACTCCAAAATTCGGACTTAGAGCTCTCAAAATCGGGATCCTAAACCAATAGCATGGGATTGGTTTATATAGTAAACTGAGGGGAAGATCTGACGGCTGAGATCATCCGGAGTAAGGTTGGCCGCCTGGCCATGATTGAAGCCGGTGCAAGAGTGGCCGCGTGGCCAAGGTTAAGGCGTGGCAAGGTTGGCCGCGTGGCCAAGGATGCAGGCTGACGTGATTTTTAAGATAGGGTTTCTGCATGGTTTTAAGGAAACCATTTATTACCTATTTTGATAGATTTTGTCATAAATGAGGTATTTCGGGGATCCGGGACAAGTCTTTGCAAGGTTTCTAATTCCTATAAAGTCCTTGTATTTTTGGGAAAGTCCTAATAAACTCATTTTCAGGTCGGGTACTAACAGTAGCCCCTCGGCGACGCTTCTTGCAAGGCAATGTGGGGTCGACGATAAAAGAAGGATCCGTTTGAAACATGAGTTTCAAAACAGATGAAAGGTAAGGGAACGACTGAACCTTGACAGGCGACCTACGTATCCGCGGGGGAATCAAGCCAAACGTAGTTCAAATCTGATGGGGAAATTTAGAATGATTTGTCCTCTGATGGGGAGCAACGTCTTCTGCTGGGGAAAATGCACCTGCTGGGGACGATAGATGACCATGTCGGTCGGGTGGCTGAACCTTTTCAGGTTTCCTACGTATCCTCGGAGGAATCAAGCCGGTCGTAGTTCAGAGACATTGGAGAAAGACGAGACATCGAACTTCTGCTGCGGATAATAAACCTACGGATACTATCTTGTATGAAGAACGAACATTCGTAAGAAATGAAGTTATTTGGGAAAAATAAAGACTACGTTGTCTAAATAATCCCAAGATGGAATGGTAAATGCAATCAGGATCACCAGGGTTCCTGCCGATTGCGCTAAAGTAATAGATGTTGGATCTCTCGCGAACAGAAACACCGAGGCTTATGCCAATCGCGATCGATCTAGGATGCGTATGTCATAGAGGCGCCGAAGTCTCTACAACCATACGAATCCTAATAATAGATGCTGGATCTCTCGCAAACAGAAACGCCGAGGCTTCTGCCAACCACGATCGATCTAGGATACGTATGTCATAGAGGCGCCGAAGTCTCTACAACCATACGAATCCTAATAATAGATGCTGGATCTCTCGCAAATAGAAACGCTGAGGCTTCTGCCAACCACGATCGATCCAGGATACATATGACATAGAGGCACCGAAGTCTCTGTAATCATACGAATCCTAAGCAAGTATTCGGTGAAGAATGGAAATTTTAAGGGGCTTTCCGTACCCAAAGGTAACGAATATCAGTCAAAGTAGTGCTAAGGGCACTTAAAATGAATTAAAGGGAAATGATCAAGGGCAAAAATGGAATTTTATCTGAAGGGACAAGGTTGGCCGCGTGGCTAAGGTCACTGAATTGCAATAATGGCCGCATGGCCAAGGACGCTGAATGGTCAGATCTCCTTCACGCGGATCGCTGATCTGACGGTTGGGATTGCGAGGGCATAAGTGGCCGCGTGGCCAAGGTCGCCGTCGGGCTGACTCCTTGGTCACATCAGCAGAAACCCTCCCTTTTCTCCTTCTTTTCTTCTTTCTTCTTCTTCCTTCCTCCATTGTTGACAAGTTAGAGAGAGAAAACTGAGTTTTAGAGAGAAAAAGCTTGGATTTTGATAAATTTTTGAAGACTTCGTTTCACATATTTCTTGAAGCTATGGCAGATTGGATCAATGAGGCATTATTTAGGGATTTTCCAGGCCAATGTGGGTATATTCTTCCACAACAAGAGCAACAAGGAGAGGGGAACGGTGATGCTCAGGGTGAAGGAAATGTCGGGGCTGACCCAGGAGCGGGCTTTCAAGCGGCGCCCTTGATTCCACGGGGCGGTTTGAGACCACGAGCGGCGACTCGGAACTTTCACGACGGTCTTCTTCGGTCAACATTTGATCAAGACTACGATTTCTACATCGACTCAGAGCGTCACTGGTCGATGGGCCTTCCGGAGACACGAGAGGTAAATTTCAAATTTTCGCTCCTCTCATTTTTACATTTTTCGCACTTTTGTACAAAATATATATTGCGAGAATCATAATTTTCTAGAAATGTAGATTGCTAGAAATGAAAATTGCTAGGAGTGTAACATACCTGTGATGTGTTTACCTGCATAGGATCAAGGCTCGTGGGTCCACAGTGACTGTGGGCAAACTGTGGGCGTCTCTGCTGGAGGGATCGGACGGTTTGCGTGCTCGGATCGAGTCTATGGGGTTTGGCCCATTCTTTGACAGTGTCCGCATGGTTGGGGGCACCCTGAAGGTGGCGGCGGTGATAGAGGTGTACAGGGAGTTCTGGTGGGACACCACCCATACCTTCCACTTCAGTTGGGGAGAGATTACCATCACGCCGACGGATTTCATGGCTATCACGGGGTTGAGGTTTACTGCTACCCCTTTGCCTTTTGACGAGAGCTTGGAGGAGCGGCGGGACTATAGGCAGGCTCTGTTGGGAGTCGACACTGATCTGGGAGGAGGTGTCAAGGGTTATGGAGTGGAGGCCGGGAAGGTGAACCGTTTGGTGGAGGTGGCTATTGAGGCCTTTGGTAGGGGGGAGTATGATTTGGATTGTTTAGTCCGGCTGTTCTTATGGTACAACTTTTCAGAGATCTTGTTTCCCAGTGGGGCTACTGTCTGCCGGTACTCACTGCTAGGGGCTCTTGTGGACTTGGACCTAGTCGGTGAGATTTCTTGGGGTGGAGCCGGTTTGGCTGAGATTTACCGGGCATTGGACCATTGCTCGAGGGCTAGCTCGTCGGCCTTTGACGGGTTTCAGTTCGCATTTGAGGTATGCTCTTGACTGCTCTTCTTTTTACTTATTGAGATTTCTGCTCTATCCTTTGGTCTGAAATGTCTCTTTCATTGTATGCATAGGCTTGGGTGTACGAGATCTTCGGTGTCGCCCCTTTTCAGTTGGTGATGAGTGCCAACAAGGTTGTTCCCATCATGTCGTACTGGTGCAAGGGCAACAGGGCTCCTCCCCGCAGAAACCGGGACAGGAAGACGGTGGATGCTGCTGATCTGAGGAGGGTGTTCGCGATGTCTGAGCCTGTCGGGGTTAGATTTTACCCATGGAGTCCGGCCAATGAGGCTTCGGTGGGTCCCCATGTAGTGGAGTTTACCGCTTCTAGGGTTTTGCTTGTGGGTCTCACCGGGGAGGCCATGTATCTCGGAGAGAGGGTGGTTCGTCAGCACATGGTTGGTGCGTTACCGTGGGCTCCTTATGACCCTCCTCGGGATATGCTCCGTCCTGCGAGGTTGGCGACTTTCTTGGTTCCCACTCCGGCAGAGCATTACAGAGGGAGTGATGACTACGCCGGCTATGTGCGGACTCGGTTGATCAGCCTTCAGGTTCGGGCTAGGATGCTATCGGGAGAGGGATCGAGCTCGGCCCGGTATATTGGTCGGAGTCGGCCTTTGGTTGACATGCCCCTTCGCTCGAGTAGCGTGAGAGTGATGAGGGGTGGCCGGGAGGTGGATCTTAGCATGGAGCCGACTGATGCAGATCTTGTTGAGGAGACATCAATTCCTCCGCCCGACGCTGGGGTACGGCTTTGTGCTTTATATTAGTCATGTTCGCACATACTTATTTCTTTCTGCATTGTAATCATTTGCCTTGGTTTCCCTTTCAGGTGACTCGAGAGGCATATATCCGTTCAGCTCGGCGGGAGAACGTGTTGATGCGCTTACTGAGGGAGGCGTACCATTCATATACTTATCAGAGGGACGACGTTGCGTCACCCCAGCGTCGTGAGCGGTCTCCAAACGGTGCGGGCTCTTCTCACACTGGTGGTCGAGCGGTCCGAGGACGGAGTTCGGGTGCCGGTAGCTCTCGAGCTTTAGCGCGGCGTGGAGACACCACGGAGGAGGATTCTGATTAGGCTGGGGCCCATCTTTTCATCTTTATTTCCTACACTGTTAGCTAGTAGAGAGCAGAGGGATATGTATGTATAGAACAGATGTACAAAATGCATGTATGTATATTATGTTCTAAAATGCAATTTTATTGTGGGAGCCTACTTGTGCAAACTAGTTATTTTACAAATGTTCCTAATTTTATACAATGCATGAGCCACGGGACAGGGCAGGTACGTAGTTGCATGGATCCGTTACGGAGTGGGAGGAAACAAACTGGATTTCTGCATGGAGCGATATTGGCTGCATGGCCATGGCGAGGCCCGGAACAATGTTGGCCGCATGGCCATGGCAAGACCCGGAGCAATATTGGCCGCGTGGCCATATCTTCCAGGATCACAAGTGGCCGCGTGGCCAAGTCTGTATTCGGCTCTGCTTTTCCTTTTCCTGGCAAGAGTGGGAGTCCGTACCCTATTTAATGAACCCTTTGCAGCCACAAAAACGTACCAGCAACCTTTTGAGCAGTTTTTTGAGTTCCTTTTAGCCAATTTGTTTGCTCTTTGCCATGGATCAAGAGGCTAGGATCACAAGTCTTGAGAAAAAAAAGTCTTTACAACCTCTTTGGAGAAGTGGGTTGCCAAACTTCCTGGTTCTAGTCGTAGGAAACTTGATGAACGGTATGGGATAAAGTGTCTTTGGTCACTTTTGCACATGAACTTCAATACCAACCTCTTGCAAGCCTGTAGGAAATTTTGGAATGATACCCTCCATGTCTTCAACTTTTCATTCAACGAGATAACACCCACTTATGAGGACATCGCGGCATTATGTGGCTACGAGGACATCGCGGCATTATGTGGCTACGAAGGGAAGGGTAAAGTTGCCTTGCCTTTTGACTTCGTTTGCTTGAGGGACAAGTTGATGACATTTGGCGTGCCCGCGGATGATTTTGATAGGTATGCTAGGGGCGGTTATGTCGACCTTTCTTGGATGCCACAACACTTTATGCACATGGATGTGGCCTCTGACCGTTCCTTGGACCATCTTGTGCTATGTCTGTTTGCCTCTATTATTTTCCCTTTTGAGGTTGGATTTGCTAGTGAGGGGTGTTTGGGCATGGTGAATTCGGCTCGCTTAGGTTATGACATTGTACCGGCCATTCTTGGGGAGATGCTCTGTGGGATTCCCCATCTCGTGGCTTATGGCGGCATGCCTTGTGGTAGTGATAGGCTTTTGACCATGTGGTTGCAAGAGAGGCTTCGAGTGAATAAACCGGCGGCTTCTCTGAAGGTGGCCCCATGGATGGACCGCATTAGAGGCATGGCAGAGCGGTTTGAGGGCATGACTCTCAAAGGTTGGGAAAAGTATTTGGCGGAGATGGTGACTGACGACATTCAGTGGGTGGTGCCCCATTGGCACATTCACTCCGTGAGGGAGAAACAAGTGGGACTTCACATGATTAAAGTTCCGACCCTTTTTGGGACTACTTTTTACTATCCCTCTAGAGTGCTTCGTCAGTATGGTTTGGTGCAGACCATCCCAGAGGGTTGGGACGAGGAGAGAGATGATTTTCCTTTTGGGATACTTCAGTTGGATGATAGTGCCTCAGTCCTTCTTTCTCAGATGTGGGGCGAGGCTGGCTTTAGTCGTAGGACCTTCCTCACACGCTGTAGCAACACCTTCCTGCCACGCGAGTATTTGGATTGGTATATGGGGAGACTTGGGCATGCGGAGCAGACTCTAGAGACCCTAAGGGGCACTATTTTGGGATCCTGTACTCCAAGTTTTTCATTGAGAATTAAGGAGGCTGAGGCTTATGAGAGGAGGATGAGTAAGAGCGTGGCTAACGGAGGCGGAGAAGAAGTGGGGACATCAAAGAAGAGGAAGGGCGAAGAGGCTCCTAATGGCAAGGCTAAAGGTGTTAGCGAGTTTGAAAGAAGATTTTGTGAGAATCCTAGCAAGAAGAAAGTTTGCCATGGGCAAAGCAAGAAGAAAGAGACCGAGGGCACAAATGGCACTAAAGAGTGATCCCGAGCGTCTCTCCATAGTCGTTGCAGACACATTAGTTTAATTTAGTTTACTTTTGTTTTAGTTTCAATTTCAGAATAGGTTATTTATTCAAAAAGTATGTCAAGCTTAGACTCATCAAATAAGTGTTAACATGCAATAACTATGAAAATAAAAGTTTTTGCTTTTAGAAAATGCAACTTCTATCTTAATTGCTTGACAAGATTTGGATGTTTATTTGTTTTTTTAGACCGCACCTTTTGAAAGCCTGCCTACGTTCCCCTTTTACAAATAGGACTAAGGGGCTCAGGTCACCGTAGTTCACTCCAGTCGAACTAGAATGATTTTTAGAGAAAGGGAAGATAGAAGGGGGAATGCTCTAACTTTTGCCTAGACCGCCCTTGCGGGTTTTCAGTCTAGCGAGCTTTGTACGCACCCTTATTTTGCATAGACCGCCCTTTGCGGGTTTTCAGTCTATCGGGCTTCTTTTTGCGTAGTAAACATTTTTTTTTTTTTTTTTTTTTGAGAAGGGGGGATACTAGTCGTAGTAGCGTCTGAGCTTGCTGAGGTTGACTGGTTCCTTGAACGTCATTGCGTCGACGCGTTGCTTCAAATCCTCTATTTCTCCTGAGATGTCTTGAATTGTTTCTTCAGTCAGGTGCGAGAGTACCTCTGGGCCGTTCTTTGCATAAGGCTCGATTTCGTAGCAACCGAGGAGTTCTAAGTTTTCGCTTTCCCTATAGAACCAAAATCTTCTCACGCCGGTGAGCATGTTCTCGTCCATCAAGCCTTGGATTCTCATTTATAGAACGACACAGTCGTTGGTGTCGTGGCCTTCGTCTTGGTGGTAAGAGCAACTTTTGGTAGGTTCAAATGGTTGAAGGGGTGGTAATTCGGAGAGGAGTGAATGTTCTCCTAGAGGCTGCATCTTGCCCATTTGTCTCAGTTGGTCGAATAATTTTGCGAAAGGGGTCCCTATTCTTGTGTATCGGTGGACTGAGAGGGGGTATTTTTCCAAAGATCTTTGCAATTTTTCACTGATTTTCTTTTCCTGGCGCGAGGGCCACGATTCTGTCGTTGGTGTTGGGGTCCGAATTTCATTCCCATGTGTCGGGTCCAGGATTGGGGTATTCGCGAGGTATTCCTTGAGGCAGCATAACGCGAATTCATATCTTGAACTCCATTCTTGGTCGCGGGCCCTTTCTATTTCTCTGAGTACGGTTCCCCCACTGTTGTAAAATGGTTGAGGTGTTGCAGTAACTTGACGAGTTCTTCCTTTTCGGCTTTGTTCCGAGGAGACTGCATTCTCAACACGGCTCGAACTCGCCGACTGATGGTCCTCCATGAGGTTGTGGAGGGGGTCGCTTCTTGGTCCTCCTCGGTTGTCTCGATCTGGTTATAGCCGGCAAACCCATCAACGAACGACTTGACCTCATAATGGGCGGTCGCGTCTACCAACATGTCGATATTTGGCAAGGGGAAGTCATCCTTCGGCGTAGCTTTGTTGAGATCCCGAAAATCCACACACACTCTGACTTTACCATTGGATTTTCTGACAGTCACCAAATTTGATAACCAAGATGGATACTCGATCACCCTGATGAAACCCACACGGAGTAGCTTCTCAATCTCTTCCTTCACTTGCAAAGACCATTCCGGCTTAATGCGGCGCAGCTTCTGTTTGACTGGCTTAGCGTCTGGTGCTGTCGGGATTCTGTGCTCTACGATCGAGTTGTCGAGCCCCGGCATGTCCTTATAAGACCATGCGAACACATCCACATATTCTTTGAGTAGTTCAACCAGTGCTTCCTTTTCGGCTCCGCTGAAGAAGCTTCCAATCTGCGTTTCCTAAGGCTCTGCTTCGGTTCCCAAATTTACGCACGTTAACACCTCATTGGCAGCTTAGGCCCGAGATTCTTTTTGATTAATAACCTGTTCTGAAATTTCTTTAATGTATTCATCATTTAATGTGTCTGTGTCCGCCTCTTCTAATGAATCATTATTAACTAAGTGTATATCATTAGTTTGATTATTAGCCAATTTATCAGTTAAAAGAGTGACTATGGAGGGATACTCGGAAAGGTCGAGGGTTTCATTCATGGTAAAAGGGAATATAGCGTTTGCAACAAGATCATAGTCTTCGGACGTAAGGTCGTCAGACTTAGAGGAAGACTCAAATTCAAAATGTAAAACACTAGACTCTGGGGACGGGGATTTTGGGTGAGTGACAGGAGATGCTGCAGGAGTGGTAACAGGAGAAGGAGTAAGCCCCAGTGTCCCCACCATAAATTCCGGAGTAGCTATAGGTCCCCCAATGATGCACCAATTCTTGAGCTTGTCCCCCATGGGTACCACCAATGTCCTTGGATCCACGTCCTTTTCTGATTCATCCCCAATAGCGGCTACCATGTCGTAGTCCAGCCCCAGACTACCCAGATGTTGAAGCAGATATTGGCTGTCCCACGTCTCAGTCATTCTTGGTGCTTCTGCAGTCTCTGCTGTCGGCTTGTCAAGGGTTTCGGCTTCAAGTTGATCTGCCAAGTCATCTGCAACCTTGGCGGAGTACTCATGCCTGATGGTTCTAACTCTGCCCGTGTCTCTGTCATATTCCATGTAAGTTAGCTTCATGTTGGACCGATCGAATTCCACATCTCTGAAAATCTCGAACCCTTTCTGCAACTTCCCGGTGTGGTCAATCCATGGCTCGGGGAACTCGAAACACGAAAACTCCTCGCCTTCCCTGACAAAGTAGCTATTCAGGGAAAGACGGTATGGCCGCATCTCAGGCTTTTTGTAGGGAAGCTTCATCTTTTTAAGCAAATCTATCCTTTGTTTCTCCATCTTGTCTTCAGGAGTAAGGGTGTATCCAAGACCGAACAATCCTCGGTGATCAATCTCTTTAACCAGACTTGTGGGACCTTGCAAGTTCTTACCTAGCCCCAGCCCCGGTATGAAGCCCATATTACGCAGTATCTTGACAACAGGTGCCACTTTATCCGTTGTTTTGGTGAGGTCGATGGTGCAGATCTGTGCTTGAGCGACTATTTCGAAGCCATTGAAGAGTCGGCTCTCTTCCCCATGCTGAATCTGTAAGACAGGAACGCCCTTGGTGTCCGTCCCTTGGGCAGTTACGAGATCGCTGTAGATGATGGTCACTTCATTACCAGATTGAAACTTCACACACTGGTGCAGGGAAGATGGGACAGCGCCCGACTGATGTAACCATGGCCGGCCAAGGAGGAGTGAGAAGGTTGCGGGGATGTCTATGACGTGGAAGTGGGTCGGTAGGATCTTCGTTCCGATTGTAATGGGCAAGGTGGCTTCGCCTATCATGGCGCGGCATGTAGAGTCATAAGCTTTGATGGTTTGCTTGGATGGGCGTAAATCAACACCATGAACGCCAACCACATCCATCATCCTTGAAGGCAGGATATTAATAGCAGAACCATTATCAATGAATACACGGGGAATTTTCTTGCCATTTACCTCGACAGTGATGTATAAAGGCTCATTATGATCAACTCCGAACACTGGCTTGTCTAGCTCCGAGAAAGTGATGATGTTTCCATAGTGGATATTACCAATCATGTGGGTGACGTCCTCCTGGGTAGTAGTGGATGGTACCATGGTGGCGGCGAGGTTTTTCTCGAGCATGAGGCGATGGGCTAGGGAGGAGGTGAGTACGGACCATAGTGAAATATGGGCTTGGGTTTGTTTTAGTTGAGTGAGGATAGGGTCTTCTTTGTCTAGGTCGGCTTGCTCGGGTTCCTTCCCAAAGATTTTCTTTGCACCCTTTGGGTCGGATTGGTACACTTGACCGGATCTTGTGAGGAGACAAACTTCTGCACGTAGCTCTTCCAAAGACAATGGCGTGTCATGACAAGGGGGCGAAACTTTGGTCTTTTCGGCCTCCTCAAAGATTTCGGCCCAAGAAAGAGGTTGAGAGGGTTTGGGACTCTCTTCCTCTATAGATTCTACTTCACTCACTAGTTTTTCCAAAGACAACAAGTAGCAAGAAGGTTCTTTATTATTAGTCATTGAAATACAACCCATCTCATCACAGTCCGCCATAACAGGCTCAGCCGGATTAGTGATCTCGCTAAGTTCTACCATGAGTACATTGCTAGCTACATAATCTGTAGGGTCTTCGACAACTCCCTTGTAGATGAGCTCTTGCACGGCTTTCTTGAGTTCAAATCATTCTTCGGTAGTGTGACCGGTGCACTTGTGGTAGTGTCAAAACTTTGACAAATCGCAACCAAGACGGGGGAGGTGTCCTTCTAATGGTTCGAGAATTTCTAACGTCACTAATGCCATGAAGATATCCACCATCGTGAGCCCTATCTTATCAAAGGCATCCATGAGCTCTAGGATACTGATCTCGCATGTTTGCACCATATTCACCCCACCACCATTGTTAGGAAGAGGGTTATTCACCACATTAGGACCTTTCGGCTTCTCAATCTTCTTGTCATTGATCAACCCTTGAACTACGCGTTTCAGTTGAATACAACTATCCGTTGTGTGCCCGATGTGCTTATGATACTTGCAGAACTTGGAGGCATCCAAATCAGTTCTCGGATAAGCGGGTTGGTAATTCTCTAAAGGCTTGATAAGACCTCTCTTGACTAACACGTCAAAGACCTTCCCCATGGGCATACCAAAATCATCAAAATGCTCCCTCTGTTGTGGAGCCCCATTCCTTGTTACGGCTTGGACATCTAGCTGGACCTCTTTCTGGACTATATTCACTTGGCCGACGGCCTCCTTTCCACCCCTAGGAGGCGCTGGCGCAGTAGGAGCCTTGTAGCGGAAGGAGTTGTTGTTGTTGGTCTTTGGACTTTCCTTTGGCGGCACAATCCCAGTGAACCCTGCTTCGTACCTTACTCCGGCGTCAACCATTTCCCGCAAATCAGGGAAGTAACCATTACCTATAGCTGCTTTCATCTCCGGTAGCAAGCATTTGTAGAAAATCTGCTTCTGTTCCTTTGCTTTTGGTGGGTATTGGACCTCGCACAACCGATGATTCCACCTCTTGTAAAAGTCATAAATAGCCTCGCCAGGCTTTTGCATAGTGTTCTCAAGGTCGGTTCGATTCACATGCCAATCCAAGTTAGCTTGATACTTCTCACAGAAAATGGCACTGATTTGATCCCACGTTTGCCTCTCGCTTATTTCTAGCCCCAAGAACCAATGCAGAGCTATACCATCCAACGTGCTATGGAATACGCGAGCCATTTGTTCGTTGGTGCAGTCACGAGCCCTAATGGCCAACACATAACTATCCAAATGAGTCTTAGGACACGAGTCACCATGAAACATTGCCACTTTAGGCATCTTGAAATCCTTGGGGAGAGCCCCCACTTAGCTAGGGTTGATTGTCTTGGTAGTCGGTGCACTTTGCTTATCCACGGTCTCGATCAACTTGCGCATTTGCTCTTGCATGGCCGTGACCACAGGGTGATTGGAGATGTCGGGGATAGATTCTGACAGAATGACGGGCGGAGTAGTGGAAGTAGTAGCAGCGGCCATCCTAATACTCAGAGGCAACGAAGGTGCGGGTAGTTTGCTAGCAGAGAGGTAGCCACCAAGCAGTTCGGGGGAAGGTTCATAGACAGCCTTGTTCTTGCTCATGGTAGTGAAACCTTGTTGGGTGTAGAGAGAAGGAGGTGGAACATTGCGGTAGCTTGGGAATGGGAAGGCAGTGGCATTGGTGTTGGAGGGACAGTTGGTATGAAATTCTCACCATCGGGCACCAGTTTAGTTCCCTTTTGTTGAATGTGACCCTTCAACTGTTGGTTCTGGTCTTCCAACATCTTGTTGCTTTCCTCGAGATTCTTGATCTTGGCTTCGAGACCGGCGAGGAAGTTCTGGAGGCTTGGGGGAATACCATTGAGAGTGGTCTCGATGTTGAGTTCGGCGGCACTAGTAGGAGGAGCAGAGGCTGAAGCTGAAGCGGGAGTTGACATTGCTGATGACGAGACTGAGAACGTGGACGGATTAGAAGCTTCACGTTGTAGTCGACCACCCGAACGGATCCAAACTTGCTTTGCTGAAAGGTTGAAGGGCAATGAAGCTTTTAGGAGAGGGGGAAGGCTCATGCAAAGTATATTTTAATTTACAAAAACATACATTATTTACATCCTAATTGGTTGGAAGGGGTACCCCTTTTTCACAACTAGTTAGAAGACTACGATTAGTGGAGGCCATCACTACGTCTATAGACCCCTCGTTTTTCACCTGCATTGCACACCCCCAAACGGACGATTTGGGCAAGGGTCCTATAGGGCAAGCGGCTTCCACCAACCATCGGATCCTACGACTAACCCTTCCTTAAAGGCATTTAACGTGATATCTATGTTGCATCCTGCACAAGTTAATGATGAGCGGAGATCTTGACAATAAACACTCATCTCACCATGGCACGTCCCTTGTAGGGAAATCAATTTTTTGTGCACTTTCTCTCAAAGATCTCGATTCACCATTGACTTGGGGATGACTGACATGCACAACACGTTAATTGACTATTAAGGGAAAGCTAGCCAAACCAACCGGTCGAAACCTAGGTGTGTTACCTACACTAGTGTGGGTTGACACGGGTTAGGTAAAAGGTTCCCACCGTATACGGTGAGTGGAATAGAAGAGTGACTCGAAAAGAGTGCGACAGTAGCGCACAAATTCCTGCACATCGAATACTCCGGGTAATGGGGACCTGTGCAGTGCAGACACGGACTAGTGGTAGTGTGTGGCAAGAAACTAATTCTTTTTAAGGAGAAAAGAGAGAATTTTTTTAATGTTTGAATGATGCGATGCAATGCATGAGAGAGAGAGAGAGAGAGAGAGAGAGAGAATAATGTACAAGGGAGCATAGCATAGTTTTGTTTGACCCTAATACTAAAGCGAAGATAACAAGGGTACATGGTACAAGGTACAAGTATTAACATGGCGGAGTGCGCGGGTGCATGTGTAAACATGGCTTAACTGTAGGGGGCACGTGAAAACATGGCAAGTGTGCATGTGTAAACATGGTAGGTGTGTGCATGTGTAAACATGGCAAGTGTGTGCATGTGTAAACATGGCAGGTGTGTGCATGTGTAAACATGAAAAGTGTGTGCATGTATAAACATGGCAAGCATCATGATGTGACGAAAGTTAGAGCCACTAAGTTTGAAAAAGTTTCAAAGCAGCCCCCAGCGGAGTCACCACTGTGAATACCCCTTTCCGATGAAGCGACGCATGGGAAGTATCTTGTGATTATTTTTATTTACAAAAGGAATATTCTTAACGACATTAAAATTATGAGAGTCACCACGCCATTTTAATTAAAGCCAAAACATTGAAAAAAACATTTTTAGTGGGTTCGGGGGTCAAATTACAATAAGAGAAGAATATTGAACGTTATCACTCCTATTGCCCGAATTGATCGCTCTTTCTATCATGATGCGGTGTTAGTAGTGTGTTTGTGATTTAGACCGGATCCGAAGATTGCCTACGTTCCTCTCAATGTGAGAAGCTCAGGTCAGCGTAGTTCGCAGAGAATTAGAATAGGCAGAAGAATCGGGATCATGCATAATGAGGGGGGAATTACCTAAAGATTAAGGTTTAGAAGTAGTTCCTAGATCATCCTCGGGTTGATGAACCCTAGATCATCATCGGCTATGAAATAACATATAATTATGAAGATCGCAACCCTAAATATAGCATAAATAAGATTTTAATCTATGAACACGATGAACATGCGAAGAACATATTATGAACATGTGAATGAACATGCAAGGAATATGAAGAAACTATGAATAAACATGCAAGAACATGAATATACAAGATCTACATTAAAAATGATGCAAGAACATGAAGAAAAAGTTAGAAAACTTACCTATGTTGGCAAGAAATAAACTTTGATCTCCTTGAGTGTTTGAATGCTTAATTAGGGAGAAAATTGTGTTTAAGAACTCCAAAATTCGGACTTAGAGCTCTCAAAATCGGGATCCTAAACCAATAGCATGGGATTGGTTTATATAGTAAACTGAGGGGAAGATCTGACGGCTGAGATCATCCGGAGCAAGGTTGGCCGCCTGGCCATGATTGAAGCCGGTGCAAGAGTGGCCGCGTGGCCAAGGTTAAGGCGTGGCAAGGTTGGCCGCGTGGCCAAGGATGCAGGCTGACGTGATTTTTAAGCTAGGGTTTCTGCATGGTTTTAAGGAAACCATTTATTACCTATTTTGATAGATTTTGTCATAAATGAGGTATTTTGGGGATCCGGGACAAGTCTTTTCAAGGTTTCTAATTCCTATAAAGTCCTTGTATTTTTGGGAAAGTCCTAATAAACTCATTTTCAGGTCGGGTACTAACAAGGATATAACATTTGCAACCAAAGATTTTGAAGAAAGAAATGTTGGGAGTTCTTCCACGCCATAGTTCATATGGAGTCTTGTTGTGACGTTTGTTGATGAGTGAGCGATTTTGAGTAAAACATGCAGTGTTGATAGCTTCTTCCCAAAAGTACTTAGGCAATTTCACTTCGGCTATCATCGTCTTTCCTGCTTCAATCAACGTCATATTCTTTCTTTCCACTACACCATTTTGTTGTGGAACTCCAGCGGTTGAGAAGTTGTGATCTATCCCATGATCGTCGCAATATCGAGCAACACCGTTATTTTTTAATTCTGTTCCATTGTCGGATCGAACACTAACGATGTCATCTTCTTTTTGGGTTTGGAGCAGTCTGAATAGATTGGTGAGAATGTCATAACAATCATCTTTTGATATCATCATTTCCACCCATGTATATCTTGAGAAATCGTCCACCACAACTAAAGTATACTTATTTCTTTTAATGCTTGCAGTGGTAACTGGTCCAAATAGATCAATGTGCAGCAGTTTCAAACATTTTGAAGTTGAGGGATTTGTCTTGCTGGAGAAAGACTGCTTTGTTTGTTTGCCTAGTTGACAAGCTGCGCATTTGTTGTCATGATGATCAGCAACTTTGGGGAGTCCTTTGACAAGATTGTCCCTGCTGAGTTTTGATAGACATTTGAAGTTCAAGTGACTCATGAGCTTGTGCCATAGCCAACTGTTCTCACTTACACTTTTAGCTACAAAACAAAGATTAGTACTAGAGTTCATACTATGAAAATCAATAATGTAAATATTTGTCTTACGATAACCCGTGAGTAAGATGGCTCCAGTTTTGCCATTCTTGATAAGACATTACGTTGAAGAGAAATGGCATTCTAATCCTTTGTCGCAGAATTGAGATATGGATAATAAGTTATGCTTGAGTCCTTCGATGAGAGAGACTCTTTCAATGCACACTTTATCTTTCTTGAGCTTTCCATATGCTACAACTTGACCTTTCTTATTATCACCAAATGTAACTGAGGGACCTCTTTCTTCATGAACATCTTCAAGTAAGGATTCATCTCCAGTCATGTGCCTTGAACATCCACTATCAAGAATCCATTCATACATTTTAGCTTTTGAAGATCCAGCCATGAAGCAAGGAGCCTGAAATATAAACATTTAAGAACTGGTCCCCTTTATTCCTTTTGGGTCCAAGAGTTAGCAACTTTTGACAAACCACTCTTGCTTGACCTTAGGATTTTTACGTCCTTTGGCATTGTGAGTGAATCGCAAAAGGCATTCCACAGCCTTATGTCCAAAACAATCACAAATGGAACAATGTTTAAAGCCACCAATCACATGAGTTTTCACAAACTCTTTACTTTTCTTAGGGATAGCATTCTTCTTTGGGTCAGATGAGCCGGCCTTAACAAAATCTTTCTTTTGAAATTTTAGAGCGCTTTTTCTAGGAGTGCGCATAGGGCTAGGATGCGCATGGCGGTGAGGCGCATGGCTCCTAGGCGCATAATGAGCACTCGGAGAAGGAGCGCGCTTTGTTTCAAGAGGGATTTTACTAGAGGATGATTCATCTGTAGCTATATCTTTCCCATTAGCTTTCCCAAATTGCTTCGTTGGGTAGACATAATGGAATGTTTGTCTCTTGACTTTTTCCTGTCCTTTACCCATTGAATTAGAATGTTTTTCCTTGGGAATTTCAAAAGTTTACTGATTTGTAAATTCACTATCCTTTCAGCACAGACATCACATTTAAAGTTGTCACTAGTTGATGAGAATCCCAAGCCACTTTTATCACCACTGGATTTTTGAGACTCAAATATATTCTCCATAGTGACACGAGAATTGGACTACTCATTTGTAATCTTTTTAAGATCAGTAATTTGAGCAACCAATTCATCGTTTTGAACTTTAAGAAGTGATTTATGTTCCGTTAGAAAAGTGTTTTTAACAGTAAGAGGAGTCATGCTCTTTATCTGCTCCTTAAGGAGGGTGAGTTCAGATTTAAGTAGAGATTTCTCGGTCTTAAGTTGGGAAATTTCATCACATGATAGTGCTAGAGCTTCCTTCATACTATCAAATCTAGTGATTACCTTTTCAGCCTTTTTGAACAATTTTTCTTGTTCAGCAATCACTTCATCATCATTGATTTTGGAGATTGGAGTAGTTGGTTCAACTTGAGGTCTGATGTAAGCTCCTTTTCTCAACTTGTTCCTTGCACTTAGATCACATCGTGAGAATAACAATCCACCATCGCTTTGAGCCAGAGTGAGAAATCCTTGTTCAACGAGCTCGCTGATGGTTGGTCCTTTCTTCTTTTTCACTTTTTGAAAACCCACCGATTTCTTGATAGGTTTATTCAAGGTATTCATGTCAGGAACATCTTTGGAGAAGTCATCATCAGAATCATAAGTATCAATTTCATCATCATTAGCCACCAAACAAACGAGTCCATCATCGGAATCTTCATCGCTCTCATCGGAGTCTATTTCAATCCAAGTGTTGTGCTCATTTGCTGGTGCTTCTTCCTCAGCAATCATTCCCTTGTGACGAGTGAATTTGGGAGTGAACTTGGGAGTATGGCTGCTCTTCTTCTGCATGTATTCAAATTTCGGAATTGGGCAACTTGAAGCAAAGTGTCCTAGTTTCCTGCAATTAAAACAAACAAGATCTTCTTTTCTTTTAGAATCACTACTCCTCGTGAACTTTGGAGGAGCTCTGCTGGTAGATCCTTGAAATTTGTTGTTTGAGCTAGGTCTTGAGAATTTTCTGAACTTTTTAAATTTCTTCACAAATAAAGCGAAGTCTTCATCATCCATGTCCAATAGCTCAGAAGTATAAATTTTGGAATCTGCGCTTTTCTCAACTTTAACTTGAGCTTGCGCAGGTGCTTCTTCTCTTTGCGCCACCATTGCAATGGACTTGGATTTTCATTCAGTTTCACTTATATGCTGAAGCTTGAGTTCATAGACTTTGAGATTTTCGTAAAGATTTCTAAATGTCCACACATCCAAAGTTCCAGCGTCTTCTAGGGCGCTAGATTTATGTAGGTATCTTGATCCAAAAGCTTGAAGAAAATTGACATTTAAATCTTTGTTTGAAAACTTCATGCCAAGTGAAATACATAGATTGATAATTTCACAAAAGCGTTCATAAGTTTGTCTTAAGGTTTCACTGGGGAGTTGAGAGAAATTGTTGAATCTCTTTTGTACTTCATATTTCTTGTTTTCCTTGCACACGGTGTCTCCTTCTATATGTTCTTCAATAGCATCCTATAACTCATTGGCGGTAGCACAATGCATGACTTGTTGTTTCATAGCAGTGCTTAGAGTGCTTAGGAGAATGTTTCTTGCTTTGCCATCATTTACAACTCTTCTTGTTTCTTCGTCAGTCCATTCTTCCTTTGGTTTCTTGACGGTTGGTTGAACATAATTTGTGCGCGGATTTGGATTCGCTTTCATAGGAATGTAAGGTCCATAAACCACGGTGTCATGAAGTCTTTCATCGATTGAGTTGAGATGAGTCAGGATGCTGAATTTCCACACGTCAAAATGATCTTCATCAAAGACCGGAACGTGAGTGTAGTTTGCAGTTGCCATAGGTTTGAGTTTGCCATATCGAATCGGCACCCAAGCTATTAAGCTTGAAAAACAGAAATGTTTTATAAAGGTGTTTGCTCTGATACCACTTGTTGGTCCCAGAAGGGCAACAAGGGTATAAAAATGCTAGAGGGGGGGGGGGTGAATAGCGTTTTTAAAATTCTTTTCAAACCCTTTTGCAAAGCAATGGCGAATGCGCATGATTCTTAATTTGGCTAAGTATAGCGCGCAGCAAGAGTGTGAAATGCACAGCGGAAGTCTTAAAGCAATCACTTATGCGCAGGGAGTATGCGCAGAAGTGTAAATACGCACGCACTAAGTTTTAGCTTAAAGATAGGCGCAAGATGGAACTAAGGCGAAAAGGCACACAAACACAATTCGAACGATGCAAGAAAATGTACAAGGATCAAACAAAACAATATATGAGTAAAGCTTAAATGTAGAATGAAAAGCACAAACAATAGATAAGCTATTTGGAGAGGTTCGATCGGGAAAAGATCTACGTCTTCTACCAAGATGGTTAGTCTTGGATTTCTAATGGAGATCTTATTATATGAGAGAGTTTACAAGTTACAGCGAGGTAGAACAAAACTAACTCAAAGATCTATAATCTATGAAAGAACAAGATCCTAGACAATAACCGGTGTATCTCTAGAAGTAAGATCGATGAGATCGAAACTTCAAGAGGTGTGTGTGTGTATCAGAAATCTGGGTTCTTTGAATCTATGAGATGGAGAGCACAAGATTCTGGTGTTACAAAGGCTTAATAGGATCTGGGCTTGGTGAAGTATGAAGGTATGAAGGTTGATCTTAGAAATCAGGAAATCTTGTAGGCAATCTTCAAATCTTCAAAGTTTCTCTTTGGCAGCAAATCTTAAGCAATTCTCAAGTAACACACCAGCAGCTTGGAAAATGAGGATGAGCATGCTATTTATAGCTGAGCTCCAAAAACTAGCCGTTGGGGAGCATAGCAAGGACTATATGCTGTCGCTTTGTGATTGGCGCACAGTTGTCCTTTATAGCCGTTGGAGGCATCAAGTTGACAGCTTTCAAAAACTTTCAAGAGTGACAACTGTCTTCAGATTTGAATTTCAAACAAGGGGAGCGTCTCCATCTTCGTGTGTGCTGAGTGTTCTTGTTTTGTCGTTTGTCCACATCAGCAAATTTGGATCATTCAAAAGCGTAGCTTGTTATGACGCTTTCCAAGCTTCATAAGGTAAGGTCAGTAAGTGAGAATTAAGGCAAGTCTGAGTGCGCATGAGATTCATGTGCATGGAGTGCGCAGAAGGTGATGCGCTGCGCATGAAGGGATGCACTGCGCATGGAAGGTATGCGCACCATGCTTTGCCTTTGCTCTATTTACCATGAAATTATAGCTTCAGCCCTAGATACTAAGCCTAGTCTATAAAGAGGACTTAGCTAAAAATTGAAGTTACAAAACTTCTTACATAGGGTCCTAAAGTCCTTAAAATAAACACAGCTGATGGTATCGATCAATTCTAACATAAGTAGGAGGGTTAAGTAATAAGCATACCCAACAATACCAGTTGAAATAGGCTGCTGATTTATCCAAGTCTGAAAGGCGCAGAGGAGCAGGGTCTAGCGCTGATGTACGCGCGCCTGCCACTAATGCGCCTCCTATTGTTCAAGCGCCTACCACCACTCCTGCTACTCTATCGTCAGAATGTCTAAGTCTTAGAGACCAAATATCAGCTGATTTATTTGGTGAACTTAGTGAAGATACCGCTCAGGGGGAGCCAGATCCTTCAATGCGCAAATCACCTTCTACTGCACCCCAATCAAATCCTGAAGAACCCTCTTCCAGCGCAGAATATCTACCTTCACCTCCTGCGCCCCGTACTTCTCCTGCGCCTCCTCCTCCCACTCCTGATATGAGTGTAGTTATTTCATTGCTACAGCAACTCCAGCAAGGCCAAGCTCAGATGAATTCACAGTTAGAGCTTCATACTTCCATGCTTACTCAGCAAGCTGATGAGATTGCTGCCATTAAGGGGGAGATGGCGCGCATAGATGCGAATATCAAGGATAAACATTTCCTTACTCCTCAACAATGGAATGACGCTATAGATCATATGAATGAACTTTTCATAGGTACTCTTACTTCCCTTCATGAGCGCATAGATGGTGGCATCAAACTCACTGATGGCCAAGATTTCATTAACGCCATAAGGGAGGTAGAGTTGAATATAGAAGGTGATGTCACGACCTGAAAACTAGGCTCTATTTTATTAGTAATAAATAATTATTATTTATTTATTTGCTTAATTATGTATTTAAATTATTGTTTATTAAAAATAATTTATGTGTTATAATAAATTATGTCTAACATTTTATTTGGGTTATTTGTGCTATTGTAGTATTATGTGGTCTTAGTGACTAGTAGGGAGTATTAGAGTTGTGTAGTGTAGAGGAGGGGGGGGGGGCAAAGTGCAAGTTCTTTTAAATCATTTTAACTACTCCCTCCCTACTCTTCCCCTTCTCCCTCACTCTTCCTCCATTCCCAGCATCTCTCTCTCTCTCTCCTTGGTGGTAAGTTTTTCTCCTCTCCCTTCTCTCCTCAATCTAACCATCTTCCTCTTGTTATTTCTCATTTCTTAAAACATGAAACTTGTTTAGATCGTCGTTAGGATCGTAGAGGGATAAAAATATTCGAGTTCCGGCAACTTTGAGAAAATTCAAGTAAGTTACTTTTCCCCCATTTATGTTAAAAATGCTCATATTTAACTCTATTGATGTTCTTGTTGATATCCATGGCTTCTTGGTTGAGTTTGGAATGTATTTAGAACTTATTTGGTTTTTTGGGTAAAAATGGTAATTATTATGAATGTTGGAATTTAATCTTGGTTTTGGGTTGATAAATGATGTTATTTAGGTCCCCTTTCTAGTCTACAAGTTGTTTTGGTTCATGTTTATGCTTAGTGGAAAGTTGGTTGTGATTGATTTGGAGAAATTGTGAAAATGGTGAGAATTCTGAAAGAACCCAGCTGCTGATCCCGACCAACATCCAGACCGGGCGCCCGCCCGGGGCCTTGCCAGGCGCCCGCCCACCTCCCCTTTTTCTGCGGCCAAACCTCCTGTCCATTTAAGCGCCCGCCTGCCCTCTTCCGTACGCCCGCCAGCTCCAGGCGACCGCCCGCCCTGACCTGGGCGCCCGCCCGCCTCTATTTCTTGGCACTTATTCTTTCTTTGTTCTTGGATTAAGTCATAGCTTTAACCCTAGTTTCGGGTATCATCCTCTTAGACTTAACGGCCACTATGGAATACTCTAATGATGAATTTGGTTCCTTTGTGATTAAGTGTGATTTGGGATATTATTAATTATTGTTTGAGAATCTTGGGACACTTTCGCAATGAGTGGACGTTTAGGGTCATGTTAGTGATAATCGTCGTGTTATTTGAGAGCGACCGTTTGGGTAGTACTCTGTACGAGTAACTTGCGTGTATCATTTTAGGATGCGTTTGATATGGATCCTGGTTTTAGTATCATCTTGTCTAATGATCAATATTGTTGGACCCCCTTTGAATAATACCGTTATTGTTATTTGAACTCTGTTATGAGAAATTCCTTGCTATCGTTGTTGTTAAACTCTTCATGAGTAATCATTGTCTCTTTATGGTGATTGTTTGGATTGGTTTACCTTTTGGTGATTATTTGGAATGGTTCCCTACTTTAGAATCATAAGTGGTTTATTTAAGCTAGTATTTTATTACTTAGCCTTTACTTGAAAGTCCAGCTGGTATTTGTGGTTGTGTCGGGCGATGGAAAAGATTATAATGGCAACGAGCCGAGTCCATTATAATGTTGACCATTGTTTTGCCCCATTATTTCCCTCCTCCAGATTGGCCTTGGATGTGAGATGTGCTAGCTCTTTTCTTGGGAACATTCTAGCTATTATAAGGGGTTGCGACTTTGTGTCGTATACTCAGTTATCGTTTGGTTATTGGTTCCGGTACCGGGTTTTCTCTTCAGCTATTATGCTGCTATCGTTGATTGGCTATCGGCTCTTTGATGCTGTTTATTGATGCTGCTCTTCGATGCGGCCCTATCGTCAGTGATCAGATTGTTATATCCTTTATTGGGGAAACCTTGGCTCAGTATCCTTTGTTACTTGTTTATTTCCGCTGCTATCTGTTAAATGATAATTGCTATGTGCTATGTGAGATATTATTATTGTGTATTGCATCATAGCATGTCATGTAGTTGCATTAGTAACTTATTGAGATTTATCTCACCCCCTTTCTTTTATCTTTATTTTTCCTTAACCCCCCCCCAGGAGGAAAGGATTAGGATTTGCAGATCGAGGAGGACGTCGAGAGGATTGAGATTTTGGGCAGGGTGTTATTGATCGGTTTGCATTATTTAAATGTATAACCTTTTGGGGATAGTTTTACTAACAATGACGTCATTAAGATTTGTAATCTTTTGTATTTTTGGTGTAAGCTTGTGGAGCTTATACTAGTAGCTTGTTGTTGTTGTTAAACTTGGATTTCTAAAACTTTGTTTTAAACCTTTTGGGTATAAAAATGGAATTTTTATCTTCAGTATTTTAGTAATTGTGTGTTAAGTCGACGTCCAGCTCGCGCACTCCGGGCCGCGGGGTCGGGGTCGCGACAGTTGGTATCAGAGCTACGGTTTAGCTCTAAGCCTAAGTCTAGGTGGACTAGAATGACCTAGGAGGGTAGTTGTGTTCAGAGTGAGTAACGGTTGATGTTTTATGCAGGTATTTGTTCTTGATGGCTAGAAGAAGAGCTGGTGAAGGTTCTAGTGGGACTCCGAATCAGAACGATCTACGGGAAGAGAACCGTGCAATGTTTCAGGGGATGTTTGAAGCGGCGATGAAATCAATTCATGACAACGGGCCGAGAGAGGAACATGTAGCACCTCCACGTTATGGGTTGGAGCAGTTTTTGAAGTTAAAGCCGAGTGAGTACGACGGTGAGCCTGACGTGAAGAAGGCTGAGCTATGGATAGAATCAATGGAGAAAATCTACGATGTATTTGGTTGCACTGATGAGGATAGGGTTCGGTTTGCAGATTATATGTTAGTTGGTGCTGCGGAACATTGGTGGAAAGCACTGAAGGTCAGTTGGGATGCTACTCTTGTCCCTTATGCTTGGGAGTTATTTGTGAGAAAATTCAAGGAACACTTCATCCCTCTAGTGGATCAGAACCGGAAAGAGATCGAGTTCCTCAACTTGGAGCAAGGCGTGTTAACAGTAGCAGAGTACTCAGCTAAGTTCACAGAATTAGCCAGGTATTGTGACTACCTCATGCGGACCGAGGAGCAGAAAGCAATGAGGTTTATCAGGGGTTTGAAGACAGCTATTAGGACACAGTTAATAGCCCAGAGAATTCAACTTTTTCAGGATGCGGTGGACCGTGCCCATTTGATAGAATAAGACATCGGGGAACACAAAAGGAAGACTGAGATGGTTAACCCGAGTAAGCAAGGAGGGCAGAGCAAGTCACAACAGCAACATTCGGGTAACAGAGGTAATACTGGAATGCAAACTCGATTCGGAGAGCAACCTCAGGGACAACCGATAGTGAGAAATCAAGGTACAAATCAGGGGACACGAAATGGGAAAATCTGCAGTTACTGTCAGAGGGAAGGACACTCAGAAGACAAGTGTTGGAAGAAGCAAGGAAAATGTGTGAATTGTGGTCAGTTAGGGCATTTTGTGAGAGATTGTCTTAGGGGCAGATATCAACCATCCGGGAGTGACGCTGGTACTGCACAAGGTCAGAAGAGAGATACTTCGGGAAACCCTAAAGGTTCAGGGTAGGGTATTTGTGATCAACCACCACTCGTCAGGTATTGAGCAATTTCAGGAGGTATTATTTTGTGTCGAGAGAGCGAGCGCGTGAATTTTTAGGATCATTGCATTCACATGTTTATGTGCATTTAGTTGCATTTATTTCTCTTGAGTCTTTGACTTATGTGTTGTCAGTGTCTACTCCTATGGAAGAGTGTAGGATATCTGATGGAGTCTTATGTGCTCATGTTGTGCTTAAAGGTAGATATAACTTACCTGCTAAATTTTTCATATTGCTATTATAGGGTTTGGTGTTATTTTGAGAAGGGAAATGTTATGCTTTAGTCAATTGTTGTAGGAGGATTGTTACATTCTCTATTCCTGATTTCCAAACAATCGTTTTGAGACCGTTCCTTTGGGTAGAATTATACTCATCTTTTCTTAGATGGGATTTGAATATATATAACTTAGGTAGGTGTCAATGGGATGTCTGTACTGAATTGTTGGGTGTATGTATCATTTGTAAGATTTCTATTTTCCTCTGAATAGTGCCTAGTGTTTAGAGAGGAACTTGAGTTAAAGTGAGTTGTTTTGGTACAAGGTGGTAGTGCTAATAATTAGATCAATATCCATATTGTATCGGTTGGGTTATAAGAGCTGAGGATTCAATTGAGGATTTCATGATAGGAGATTTTTGTTTACTCTTAGTACATCTACGAGAGTGCATCGAAATTGGTTAGTACGAAGAAATGCATGATTTGCTATGAGTGACTAATATATTGTGGAAGTTATAATCATTAATGGTGGTAAGCGCGTTAAGTTTGAAAGGACTAAGAACATTTTGAGAGGGCAAGAATTTCTCAAATTGTATTAAAGGCATTTTGAGTTTTAGTTAAATGGTTGTTTTATGGTTCTAAATCTTTTCTTGGTGGCATTTCTCGTTTTGGATTAAGGGTAGGTAAGGAAAGTTGGGTACAGACACTTGGGCATATTAAGGGATACCATGATGTAGTATTGGGTCAGTTGGACTGTGATTAGCTAATTGGTTTATTATGATGGTAGTACTATTGAGCCTAAGTATCACTAGGTTAATAAATGTGTGCGTGAAAGACTAACTTGGGTTAGCTATTGGGGATTTCAGATTTGTTGATTTCCTTGGGTATATGAGCACAGATTATTAACTAAAAAGGGAGTTAGAGGAAATCCCTTGATATTATGGCGTAGATTTAAGTGAACATTTTGTATTAAAATTTTGGGTTTATATTACACCTCTAGTTTAAGGTGCTACCTAGAGCGAGATCACTATAATGGGAATCCTTAGAGATATAGCTTTGGTGAATATTATGGGGATGGAAAATTTCTTTAGCCTTTCATATTTTTAAAAGCTAATTTAGCTCGAGATGGTAATGTTTTGAATTTCTGGGGAATAATACTAAGTATGCGATTTACAAATGGAAGTATCTTTGCGGTGTAGTTAAGGCTACGAATAAGGCGAGCTTGAGATATCTCGAGAATTATGTGTGGAAATAATTTGGATTCTTCAATTTTGAGTACGGATTTTGATTAGTAATGAAGATAATGATGGAATGATTCGGTTCGAGAGGTAGTGTTATCGTAAGCTTTATTTAAGGTTACCATGTAGTGGGTTAGATTGGACAATTGAGGAATTTGAGAAATGGCGGAACTATCATATCCGTACCTATTTGGTCTTCGGGTAAGTAATTTAAAATTAGGGACGAATTTTCTTTAAGGGGGAGTGAATGTCACGACCCGAAAACTAGGCTCTATTTTATTAGTAATAAATAATTATTATTTATTTATTTGCTTAATTATGTATTTAAATTATTGTTTATTAAAAATAATTAATGTGTTATAATAAATTATGTCTAGCATTTTATTTGGGTTATTTGTGCTATTGTAGTATTATGTGGTCTTAGTGACTAGTAGGGAGTATTAGAGTTGTGTAGTGTAAAGGAGGGGGGGGGGGGCTAAGTGCAAGTTCTTTTAAATCATTTTAACTACTCCCTCCCTCCCTACTCTTCCCCTTCTCCCTCACTCTTCCTCCATTCCCAGCATCTCTCTCTCTCTCTCCTTGGTGGTAAGTTTTTCTCCTCTCCCTTCTCTCCTCAATCTAACCATCTTCCTCTTGTTATTTCTCATTTCTTAAAACATGAAACTTGTTTAGATCGTCGTTAGGATCGTAGAGGGATAAAAATATTCGAGTTCCGGCAACTTTGAGAAAATTCAAGTAAGTTACTTTTCCCCCATTTATGTTAAAAATGCTCATATTTAACTCTATTGATGTTCTTGTTGATATCCATTGCTTCTTGGTTGAGTTTGGAATGTATTTAGAACTTATTTGGTTTTTTGGGTAAAAATGGTAATTATTATGAATGTTGGAATTTAATCTTGGTTTTGGGTTGATAAATGATGTTATTTAGGTCCCCTTTCTAGTCTACAAGTTGTTTTGGTTCATGTTTATGCTTAGTGGAAAGTTGGTTGTGATTGATTTGGAGAAATTGTGAAAATGGTGAGAATTCTGAAAGAACCCAGCTGCTGATCCCGACCAACATCCAGACCGGGCGCCCGCCAGGGGCCTTGCCAGGCGCCCGCCCACCTCCCCTTTTTCTGCGGCCAAACCTCCTGGCCATTTAAGCGCCCGCCTGCCCTCTTCCGTGCGCCCGCCCGCTCCAGGCGACCGCCCACCCTGACCTGGACGCCCGCCCGCCTCTATTTCTTGGCACTTATTCTTTCTTTGTTCTTGGATTAAGTCATAGCTTTAACCCTAGTTTCGGGTATCATCCTCTTAGACTTAATGGCCACTATGGAATACTCTAATGACGAATTTGGTTCCTTTGTGATTAAGTGTGATTTGGGATATGATTAATTATTGTTTGAGAATCTTGGGACACTTTCGCAATGAGTGGACGTTTAGGGTCACGTTAGTGATAATCGTCGTGTTATTTGAGAGCGACCGTTTGGGTAGTACTCTGTACGAGTAAGTTGCGTGTATCATTTTAGGATGCGTTTGATATGGATCCTGGTTTTAGTATCATCTTGTCTAATGATCAATATTGTTGGACCCCCTTTGAATAATACCGTTATTGTTATTTGAACTCTGTTATGAGAAATTCCTTGCTATCGTTGTTGTTAAACTCTTCATGAGTAATCATTGTCTCTTTATGATTATTGTTTGGATTGGTTTACGTTTTGGTGATTATTTGGAATGGTTCCCTACTTTAGAATCATAAGTGGTTTATTTAAGCTAGTATTTTATTACTTAGCCTTTACTTGAAAGTCCAGCTGGTATTTGTGGTTGTGTCGGGCGATGGAAAAGATTATAATGGCAACGAGCCGAGTCCATTATAATGTTGACCATTGTTTTGCCCCATTATTTCCCTCCTCCAGATTGGCCTTGGATGTGAGATGTGCTAGCTCCTTTCTTGGGAACATTCTAGCTATTATAAGGGGTTGCGACTTTGTGTCGTATACTCAGTTATCGTTTGGTTATTGGTTCCGGTACCGGGTTTTCTCTTCAGCTATTATGCTGCTATCGTTGATTGGTTATCGGCTCTTTGATGCTGTTTATTGATGCTGCTCTTCGATGCGGCCCTATCGTCAGTGATCAGATTGTTATATCCTTTATTGGGGAAACCTTGGCTCAGTATCCTTTGTTACTTGTTTATTTCCGCTGCTATCTGTTAAATGATAATTGCTATGTGCTATGTGAGATATTATTATTGTGTATTGCATCATAGCATGTCATGTAGTTGCATTAGTAACTTATTGAGATTTATTTCACCCCCTTTCTTTTATCTTTATTTTTCCTTAAACCTCCCCCCCCTAGGAGGAAAGGATTAGGATTTGCAGATCGAGGAGGACGTCGAGAGGATTGAGATTTTGGGCAGGTTGTTATTGATCGGTTTGCATTATTTAAATGTATAACCTTTTGGGGATAGTTTTACTAACAATGACGTCATTAAGATTTGTAATCTTTTGTATTTTTGGTGTAAGCTTGTGGAGCTTATACTAGTAGCTTGTTGTTGTTGTTAAACTTGGATTTCTAAAACTTTGTTTTAAACCTTTTGGGTATAAAAATGGAATTTTTATCTTCAGTATTTTAGTAATTGTGTGTTAAGTCGACGTCCAGCTCGCGCACTCCGGGCCCCGGGGTCGGGGTCGCGACAGGTGATATAAGGAAGTTGTTTAAGATGGTGGCTGGAGATAGCCAAAAACTGTTGAGTGTTGTTGATAAACTCAAAGAAGTTAAGGATGAACTAGAAATCCTGGGTTTAACTGTTTATGGTGTTGATCCTGGCGCAGAACCCAAAGCTTCTGAAACTCATGCGCCTTCAGCTCCTGAAACTCATGCGCCCTCTTCCAGCTCTGCTCCTAGCGCGCATATAGACATTAATTCATTGCTCTCAAAGATTGATGTTTTGAAGGGATTAGTTGTCACTCACTTCAATGCTGCGCATTCCAGTGCAAACAGGCGCCCAGATAGAGTTTCCACTGATATACTTACTGCCCAAGATGCTGTTGAAGCTAACTTCCAAGCCTTCACTTAAAACTTTTCACAACAGCAATCTATCACTCAGTGCACCATTTATGAGTATCAAAACATCAATGTGGATCATTTGCGCTATATTAGAGATGGTGTCACTGATACTCACGATGTTGTAAACCGATGTCACCAACTTTCCAAACAAATCCAGCGCTCTGTTTCTGAAATAGAAGAAGGATTGAAGGATGACGACGCACCTCCTCCCAACCCTTAGTTTTTGGTTTGTTTGTAAGTTGTTAGAACTCTTTTTGTGATTAGAAACTTTTATTAGTGATTTGGTGCTTACTTGTTTTAGCACCTTTTGTTTTTGTTCTGTTGAATACTTGTACTCTGTAACTCTTACACCTTGAGTATTAATGAGAACAAAACATCACTTTTGTTTCAAAACTTGTTCACTCAAGCTTCTTGTTTGTAGAACATTGAATGTGTTTAAAATCATATGCACTGCTTCATATTTCATGCATTGAGTTTAAACTTTGTTTAAACACATTTCATAACTAAAACTCATATATCATTTTGAATGTGTTATAAACTGTCATTTCTATCTTTCTATTTGTAATGCTTTATCCTTATTGGAATAGATTAGAAATCTATATCTTGGACTAGTGTGGGCATTAACTTGAGACATGATTTACCAACTTCATTTATTTGGACATGTTATTATCAAGTATAATGTTTGTCCCTGATATAGTAGGTAATGGCATCAATCAAATAGGGGGAGATTGTTGGGTATGCCCACTTATATCTCAGTTTCAATGTAATAGGATTGATTAGATTTGATTGATCCATCACCTAAGTTTTATTTCATGGACTTTAGACCCACATGTAAGAAGTATTTATACTTCATTTTTTAGGTTGTCCATTATAATAGAATAGGCTTAGGAAAAGGGCAAGAATATCAAGATTCAAGAAAATCACGAGTTTGAGCCAAGTCATGCGCCATGCGCCCAAGCGCCTCACTCTCGCGCCGCTCCGCGCTACGCGCCTCATATGCGCCCGCAAAGTGTAACGTGCCTCTCTTAGCTTACGCGCCTTATAGTGATTTATTCACTCAATGATTTAACGAAGATTCAAAGACTTAAAGAGATTCAAACTACGCCAATGATCCAACGGTGGTTAAATAACATATATGCACCCACATCTAAGGACACCTGTCTATAACGGTCATATTTGTGTTATATGTCTAACGGCTATAAAAGGACACGTGCTCCACTCAATTAGCGACAGCACATCCGTCCTTTCTCTGACTCACCAAGGATTTTCAACGGCAAGTTTTTGGGGCTCTACTATAAATACCCCATAACTTCAACCATTTGAAGTTGCTAAGAATTTCAAGAATTTCTCTCTCAAGCATTCGTTGAAGATTTGAAGATTGCCTTTGTTATTTCCAGAATTCTCAAGAACATCTTCATAACTTCATCCTTAGCCCAGATCCTCAAGCGATAACACTTTAGTTTTCTTGTGCTCTCAATCTCAAAGATCTAAAGAGCCTTGAATCTAAAATCACACACGGACCTCTTTAAGTTTGATCACTTAGATCTTTCTTTTAGAGATACACCGGTTATTGTCTAGGATTTTTTCTTTCATAGAAATAGATCTTGAGTTAGTGTATAAGCTCAAACGATTGTAATTTGTAACAATCTCTCATTATATAAGATCTCCATTAGAAATCCAAGACTAACCATCTTGGTAGAGGACGTAGATCATTTTCCCGATCGAACCTCTCCAAATAGCGCGTACTTACTATCTTGATATTTCCTTTCAAGTTCATATCATATCTAACTATTTGATTGTTTATTCATTGTAGATTCATTGGTTGAACTGTGTTGTGTTTGTTATATCATTTGCCTTAGTTTCTTATTTCACCCACTTTGAGCCAAAATAATTAGAGTGTGTGTGCGCCCCCTTTATCATACTTTGCGCCTATTTATATTACTAAATTCCGCTTTGCATTTCACTCACTCACATAGGCGCATATCATAACACTTATTTGATAAAGTGCGCATTTGCAATTGAGTTTATCAAGGGTACGAAAAGAATTTTTAAAACAGCTATTCACCCCCCCCTCTAGCTATTTTTCATACCCTTGTTGCCCTTTGGGACCAACAATTATGGTTAATTACTAGTATAAGTTTAATAGATAATCATATGATGATTACATGTATGCGATACAATTAGACTTATAGGTATTTGTTGGAGAACAAATATTGGACTGACCCCTATGAGATTTATGTCATGTTCAAATGTCATAATTAAATCTCATATAGTTATATCACTTGAATCTTTAGACATGAGGTTATTACAGTCTTCCACATGATGAACATTACGTTTGACATATTCAAATGTTACCCTTAACCGGGTAGCTATAAAGAATATGATTGGCATAATTGGAATCATGTAGGGAAAGGTATTAAGCCAAGAAGGGATTTGTTCTTCGTCAAGAGAGATGTCAAGCTTTGGCCACTCGATGAATGGTATTGATAAAATGCATGGCCATGCTCAAATGAATTGATTGGATCAATGTTATTTGTATTATCAATACATTCAGGATCGAGAAAGCATTGAACGAAGTAAGTTGACCATTGACCATGGCTTACGTTCAATAGACATCGTGTAACAAAGAGATTGTGTTATGTTCTATTTAGGAAACTTTGGATTTCAAAGTTATACTAATTGGGTAGTCATACTGGCTTGCTAGAGTCCGCTTATGACTTACGAGGTCTGAATGGTTCGGACTCGTTGCCAACTTAGTATAATCCTATTGGGTCACACACACAGAGCGGATAATTAAAAGGAGCGAAAAATGAGGCAGTTGGGACAAGGCGCCAGACAGCTCCATGGGAGCCATACGGCAGCCTAGGAGACGAACGACATAGGACCCGCACTGCAGTTTATTTTAGGATTTTTCTTGTTGGACAAGAAGTCCTAAACCCTAAAGGATCATGGAGACCTTTAGTATATAATATGTACAACCGGGAATTGTTTCCATAACATTGATTTGTGAAATCATAAACTTTTTCTTGGAGAGAGAGAATACATATATTACACTAGGGTTATTAGGTTTGATTATTCTCAATTATCAAACCATAATAATCATAGGGAGAAATTAAAGAATCGTTCTTCATCAAGTTTTTTAATCTGAAGGACCTAGCAGTCAAGTCAAGAAGAGTTCTTGAATCCGTTCGAAGTGTGGTTCACCGGTAGAGGGTGCTCTTCTTAGCATCTAAATCCAAGGTTTCATATTTCAATCTACAAGGGTTAGTTTCTTTCATCTTCATATTATAAATTATTGAACGCAACGGATCTAGGCTTTGGGTTTCTTCATGTAATGTCTTCCGCTGCGCATGATTGCACGAAACCCAACAACCTACTGTTGAGAAGTTTTTGATGAATTTTCTCCTCAGAATTTCCCAGCTATCGACGCTACCAGGAGGGAGAGCTCTGAACCAATCTAGAGCCGGACTGTTTAAGGTACTTACCATGGATTTTCACAAAACATTGTTATCATGAGAGACCAGGGCAATGATTGCTTTAAACGTGTGTATATGGTCACGAGCATCCTCTGAGCCCGTGTACTTGGTCAGTGAGGGAAGCTTGAGGTAAGGCTGCAGTGGGCTCTCCATAATCCATCGGGCGAATGGGGTCATAGTGTTCGCGATCCTCTTTATGTTTTTCCTACTCGACTCCATTTCCTGCATCCTCCTTTGCAGGTCCACAATACTTCCCTATTTTCTTATTTGGAATTTTCTTCTCCATCATCTCACTTGTGGGAATAGTATGAAGAAGGATTGGCACCCCAAGGGGGTTGCCCTACAGCTCGTCCTCGGTTATGCTCAGCGTTTTCTGGAATACCTCTTGTCGCGACCCCGGACCCCGCGGGCCCGAGACCGCGAGCTGGACGTCGACTCTAAAACCAAAACTGAGAAATACTGAAGTTAAAAATTTCATTTGATACCAAAAGGTAATGATCCAATGTTTTACAAAACTAAGTTTGATAAAAACCAATTACAACTATCATAAACTCCCACAAGTTTATGCCCAACAAAATACAATTATACAATTCTTAGTGACGTCAATGTTTGGTACAACTACCCCAAAATGGTTACACATTTACATAATGTAAACCAACCTATATCAACCTTCCCCAAAAGAATGTATCCACCCTCGACGTCCTCTTTCTCGTGATCAGCGAGACTAATCCTTAGCACCTAGGGGGGGGTTAAGGAAAAACAAAGATAAAAGAAAAGGGGGTGAGATAAATCTCAATAAGTTACTAATGCAACTACATGACATGCTATAATGCAAGAAGCAATAAGCAAAAATAAATATCACATAGCACATAGCATTTATCACATAACAGATAGCAGCGGAAATAAACACATAACAAAGGATATAGCCAAGGTTTTCCAAACCGGAACATCCAAATAAAGGATCGTTGCGCAGCTTCAATTATCAACCAATCAACATCTTCATAATAGCATGAAAGCCGAAGAGAAAACCCCGGTACCGGAACCAATAACCATAAAAGTGTCACAAAGGACAAGGACCATGACACAAAGTCATGCCCGTTAGCTAGATACATTCACAAAGGAACGCTAACTCATCTCTTCCAAGGCCAATCTGGAAAAGGGTAAAGAAGGGGGCAAAACAATGGTCAACATTATAATGGACTTGGCTTTGCCATTATAATCTTTCCCATCGCCCAAACACACACAAAATACCAGCTAGGATTTCACGTAAAGGCTAAGTAATAAAATACTAGCACGATAAACAACAAAGGATTCCAGAGTAGGGAACCATGCCAAATAATCACCAAGAAGATGAAATGAACCAACAATACACAATAAGGGTGCTCCAGAATCCAACTTAACAATTAATGAATTTCAAACACAAACTTGATCACAAAGGACCCAATTCTATCACTAAAGTGTACTACAATGTTCACTAAGGTCAACTAGAAGGACACCCAAGGCTTAGACCAAAACGTTTTCTTCAATCACAACTTAACAACAAATGTAAATTTTCAGAGATCTGTGCGGCCGCCCAAAGTGGGATGTGCGGTCGCCCAAAAAGCCTCAAAACAAAAACAAAAGCTTTCAGAAAGATGCGCGGTCGCCCAGGAAATTTTGTGCGGCCGCCCAAGCTTCTGAATTTCCAGAAATCGGGAAGAACAACATGGGTTCTTCCATTTTCAAACCCAAAACACATTCAACCCAAAATCCAACCTTCCAACTCACATACTAATGTACCAAATCAACCCATAAGTCTAAAAAGACTCAAACAACAACATTTAACAATCAAAATCAAGAATCAAACCCAACATTCAAGATTTCACCATTTTTTATCAAAACCCAAAATAAATTCTCAATAAATTCAAAACCCAACCAAACTTCAAATATAACACATCAAACACCATATAAACATGATATGAACATTTTAGCATTAAAATGGGGGGAAAAGTAACTTACCTGAATTTTCTCAAAGTTGATGGATTTCAAATCTTTTTGATTCTACGCGATCCTATCGACGATCTAAGCAATGTTCACGTTTTAAGAAATGAATAATAATGAGAGGAAGAAGGAGTAAATGAAGAGAGAAGGAAGAGGAAGAAAACTTACCCAATACTTGGAGAGAGAGAGAGAAATGGCTGGAAGATGGGGGAAGAGGAGTGAGGGAGGTGGAGTGTATGAGGGAGAAGGGGGTGTAGGGAGAGTTTAGGAGTATTATTTAAAATCTTACACAAAGACCCCCTCCTCTAAAACTACCCAACTCAATACTCCCCACTAACAACTAAGACCCAACAATACTACACTAACCCAAATGACCCAAATAAAATGCTAGGCCTAAATTATTATAACACATAAAATGTACACCTAATTATTTAAATAATTAATAATTTAAATAAATAAATAAGCAAATAATTAAATAAAAATCATTTAATTACTAATAAAATAGAGCCTAGATTTCGGGTCGTGACATTCACTCCCCCTTAAAGAAAATTCGACCCGAATTTTAACGAGACTTACCTTACACAAAAAGCCAAGGAAATTTCCTCTCGATCTCATCTTGGAGCTCCCAAGTCGACTCCTCGATGTGATGATTCCTCCAAAGAACTCGAACCAACGCAATGCTTTTGCTCCTCAACTCTTGGACTTTAGAATCTAAGATCCGAACCGGTCGTTCCTCATAAGACATATCGGGCTCAATATCCTCCGGTACACTCGGTAACACGTGAGATAGATCATGAACATACTTCCGAAGCATAGAAACGTGGAAAACGTTGTGCAATCGGTCTAAAGATGACGGTAACGCGAGTCGATACGCAAGAAGTCCAACCTTTCCCAAAATCTCAAACGGGCCAATAAACCTCAGAGCAAATTTGCCTTTCTTCCCGAACCTTCGGATACCCACCTTCGGAGACACTTTCAAGAATACCAAATCACCGGTCTGAAAGCTAAGATCTCGCCTTCGGTTATCTGCGTAGCTCTTATGTCGACTCTGGGCTATTTTCAATCTATCCCGGATAACTCTAACCTTTTCAACTGAATCCCGAAGCAAATCAATACCCAAAATTTTAGCTTCACCGACCTCATCCCAACAAATAGGCGATCTACATTTCCTTCCATACAAGGCCTCAAACGGTGCCATCTCGATACTAGCCTGATAACTGTTGTTGTAAGAGAACTCCACTAACGGTAGGTGCGAATCCCAAGAATTGGAGAAGTCTATCGAACACGCTCGCAACATATCCTCAAGAATCTGAATAGTCCTCTCGGATTGACCGTCGGTCTGAGGATGAAAAGCTGTACTGAATCGCAAATCTGTACCCAAAGCTTCCTGAAACGCCTTCCAGAATCTAGAAGTAAACCTCGGGTCTCGATCTGACACAATACTAACCGGAACCCCATGCAATCTAACAATCTCATCAATGTAAAGGGTCGCAAGCTTCTCCATCGAATATCTGATGTCAATAGGCAATAAATGGGCACTCTTGGTCAATCTATCCACTATTACCCAAACACTGTCATACTTCCTACGGGTACGAGGTAGTCCCGTAACGAAATCCATAGTCACATGCTCCCATTTCCACTCGGGAATCTCTAACGGCTGAAGTAGTCCCGCGGGTCTCTGATGCTCGGCTTTGACCTGCTGACACGTTAAACACCTCGAAACATACTCGGCTATTTCCCTCTTCATATTAATCCACCAAAATTGTTGCTTCAAATTCTGATACATCTTCGTACTACCCGGATGAATAGTATACCTCGATTTGTGACCCTCATCAAGAACTCTCTGTTTAATTCCATCAACATCCGGAACACACAATCTTCCACGAAAAGTCAACACTCCACTCGAGCTCAATGAAAAATCCTCGAAATTCTTTTCCTTCAATTTACCCATTATCTTCACCAACTCGGGATCCTCTTTCTGAGCTTCCTTTATCCTCTGAGCTAGGGTCGGAGATACCCTAATATTCGCAAAAATAGCCCCATGTCTCGATTCACGAGGAGACCAATCTCGAACATCCTCAAGCATTTTCCATTCACGAACCATCATCGAAGCCACATAAGACTTTCTACTAATCGCATCGGCTACCACATTCGCCTTCCCCGGATGATAAGAAATCTCACAATCGTAATCCTTCAACAATTCCATCCATCGGCGCTGTCTATTATTCAACTCTTTCTGGGAGAAAAGGTACTTCAAACTCTTGTGATCGGTAAAAATCTCAAACTTCGCTCCATAAAGGTAGTGCTTCCATTTGTGCAACGCAAATACTATCGCCGCCAACTCCATATCATGAGTCGGGTAATTCTGCTCACTAGGGGTCAACTTCCTCGAAGCATACGCAATCACTTTCCCATTCTGCATCAACACACAACCCAAACCCTCTTTCGAAGCATCACTGTAAATCACTAGGCCATCGCTCCCATTAGGCAAAGTCAAGATCGGTGCTGTAGTCAACCTCTTCTTCAATTCCTTGAAACTCTTGTCACATTTCTCGGTCCACACAAACGGAACATTCTTCCGAGTCAACTGAGTCATCGGAGTAGCAATCCTCGAAAACCCTCCTCGAAAACCCCTCAATAAATCTTCTGTAATACCCGGCTAAACCAAGAAAGCTTCTAATCTCTGTCACTGATTCGGGTCTCTTCCAATCCACTATAGCTTCAATCTTTGAAGGATCCACCGAAATCCCGTCTTTCGAAATAACATGACCCAGAAACGAAACCTTCTCAAGCCAAAATTCGCATTTACTGAACTTCGCAAATAATTTCTCCCTCGCAAGAACGGATAAAACTGTCCTCAAGTGCTGTTCGTGCTCCTCTCGGGATTTAGAATAGACGAGAATCTCGTCGATGAAGACTACCACGAACGAATCAAGATAGGGATGGAAAACTCGGTTCATCAAATCCATAAATACTGCCGGCGCGTTAGTCAACCCAAACGGCATAACCAAGAACTCATAATGACCATACCGAGTGCGAAAAGCAGTCTTCGGAATATCCTCCGATCGAACCTTCAACTGATGGTACCCACTCCTCAAATCAAGTTTAGAGAAAACTACGGACCCTTGAAGCTGATCAAACAAATCATCGATGTGCGGTAGAGGATACTTATTCTTCACCATAACCTGATTCAACTTCCGGTAATCGATACACAATCTCAACGAACCATCCTTCTTCCGCACAAATAAAACCGGTGCTCCCCACGGGGAAACACTAGGGCGGATAAATCCTCGGTCAAGCAACTCTTGCAACTGAACCTTTAACTCCTTCAACTCGGCGGGAGCTAACCTATAAGGTGCTTTCGAAATCGGAGCCGTACCCGGCAAAAGGTCTACACAAAATTCTATCTCACGATCGGGAGGCATATCATACTCGGTAGAGAAAACATCGGGAAATTCCCGGACTACCCGAACACTATCAAAACTAGGGGATTCCTTCCTAGTATCAAGAACACTAGCCAAATACCCCTCACAACCACTATTCAATAATTTTCTCGCTTTCATAAAAGAAATTAAGCGAACCTTTCTACTCAGAGGACTAGCCTCAAACACAAATTTAGGCACATCGGGAATAGAAAAAGTAACAGTTTTCTTACGGCAATCAACGGACGCATGAAACTTGCTCAACCAATCCATACCCAAAATGACATCAAAGTCTTGGATAGGAAGAACTACCAAATCCGCACAAAGGACTCGACCACAGATAACCACATCACAAGCACGAAAGACTCGATCAGAAATCAAGCATTCTCCTATAGGGGTCGACACCTCTAGCACGTACGGTAAAGACTCGAATGCAGCATTTAACATGGAAGCAAATTGCACAGAAATGTATGAATGAGATGATCCTGGATCTACTAACGCTCGTGCGCTCACATTAGACACAGAAACAATACCTCCAATAACGGATGGATCATCGGTAGCTTGTTGTTGATTCATGGCATAAACCTTCCCTTGGACTTTGGGCTTCCCGGCGGCATCCCTTTTCTGACCCTGATTAATACCAACTCCTGACCCGGATGCTTGACCTCGGTACCTCGTGCACTCTCTCGCAAAGTGCCCCATTTCGCCACAATTGGTACACTTGCCTTGCTTTTTCCAACACCTATCCTCCGAATGGCCTACCTTCTGACAAAAGGTACAAGGCTTCCTAATTTGGCTCCCTTGGTTCCCGGAAGTGGTACCCGGGTTCCTTGGGATCGGTTGCCCTCGGGACTGAGATTGTCCCCCAAAGTTACCTCGATTTTCAATCCTTGGTTGTGACTTGCTCTGCGCTCCTTGCTTACTCGGGTTAGCTACCTCGGTCTTCCTCTTATGTTCCCCAATATCTTGCTCTATCAAATAGGCTCGGTCCACCGCGTCTTGGAATGTCACAATCCGTTGAGCAATAAGTTGAGTACGGATGGAGGTCTTCAATCCCCGAATGAATCTCATAGCCTTTTGTTCCTCGGTCCTTACCAAATAGTCACAATACCGGGCTAATTCTATGAACTTAGCCGAGTATTGTGCTATAGACAACACACCTTGCTCCAGGTTGAGTAGCTCGATCTCCTTTCGGTTTTGATCAACAACCGGAATGAAATGCTCCTTGAATTTGCGCACAAACAACTCCCACGCATACACCGTGTGAGTATCATCCAAGTAGCCTTAACACCTTTCCACCAATGCTCGGCGGCTCCCACAAGCTTGTAAGCCGCGAACCGGACCTTGTCCTCATCCGAACACCCAAATACATCATAAATCTTCTCCATCGACTCAATCCACAACTCGGCTTTCCGAACATCGGGTTCCCTATTGAATTCAACCGGTTTCAACTTCAGAAATTGCTCCAATCCATAGCGGGGTGGTGCTTGTTCTACCCTCGGACCTTGATCATGTATGGCCTTCATGGCCGCCTCAAACATGCCTTGAAACATGGCACGGGCTTCTTCCCTTGTGTCATTCTGATTCTGTGCCCCACTAGTACCTCCTCTGTTTCTTCTTCCAGACATTGAGAACAATTACCTGCATAAGACATCAACCGTTAATCACTCCGCACACTACTACCCACCTAGGTCATACTAATCCACCTAGACTTATACTTAGAGCTAATGCCATAGCTCTGATACCAACTGTCGCGACCCCGGACCCCGCGGGCCCGAGACCGCGAGCTGGACGTCGACTCTAAAACCAAAACTGAGAAATACTGAAGTTAAAAATTTCATTTGATACCAAAAGGTAATGATCCAATGTTTTACAAAACTAAGTTTGATAAAAACCAATTACAACTATCATAAACTCCCACAAGTTTATGCCCAACAAAATACAATTATACAATTCTTAGTGACGTCAATGTTTGGTACAACTACCCCAAAATGGTTACACATTTACATAATGTAAACCAACCTATATCAACCTTCCCCAAAAGAATGTATCCACCCTCGACGTCCTCTTTCTCGTGATCAGCGGGACTAATCCTTAGCACATGCGGGGGGGTTAAGGAAAAACAGAGATAAAAGAAAAGGGGGTGAGATAAATCTCAATAAGTTACTAATGCAACTACATGACATGCTATAAAGCAAGAAGCAATAAGCAAAAATAAATATCACATAGCACATAGCATTTATCACATAACAGATAGCAGCGGAAATAAACACATAACAAAGGATATAGCCAAGGTTTTCCAAACCGGAACATCCAAATAAAGGATCGTTGCTCAGCTTCAATTATCAACCAATCAACATCTTCATAATAGCATGAATGCCGAAGAGAAAACCCCGGTACCGGAACCAATAACCATAAAAGTGTCACAAAGGACAAGGACCATGACACAAAGTCATGCCCGTTAGCTAGATACATTCACAAAGGAACGCTAACTCATCTCTTCCAAGGCCAATCTGGAAAAGGGTAAAGAAGGGGGCAAAACAATGGTCAACATTATAATGGACTTGGCTTTGCCATTATAATCTTTCCCATCGCCCAAACACACACAAAATACCAGCTGGGATTTCACGTAAAGGCTAAGTAATAAAATACTAGCACGATAAACAACAAAGGATTCCAAAGTAGGGAACCATGCCAAATAATCACCAAGAAGATGAAATGAACCAACAATACACAATAAGGGTGCTCCAGAATCCAACTTAACAATTAATGAATTTCAAACACAAACTTGATCACAAAGGACCCAATTCTATCACTAAAGTGTACTACAATGTTCACTAAGGTCAACTAGAAGGACACCCAAGGCTTAGACCAAAACGTTTTCTTCAATCACAACTTAACAACAAATGTAAATTTTCAGAGATCTGTGCGGCCGCCCAAAGTGGGATGTGCGGTCGCCCAAAAAGCCTCAAAACAAAAACAAAAGCTTTCAGAAAGATGCGCGGTCGCCCAGGAAATTTTGTGCGGCCGCCCAAGCTTCTGACTTTCCAGAAATCGGGAAGAACAACATGGGTTCTTCCATTTTCAAACCCAAAACACATTCAACCCAAAATCCAACCTTCCAACTCACATACTAATGTACCAAATCAACCCATAAGTCTAAAAAGACTCAAACAACAACATTTAACAATCAAAATCAAGAATCAAACCCAACATTCAAGATTTCACCATTTTTGATCAAAACCCAAAATAAATTCTCCATAAATTCAAAACCCAACCAAACTTCAAATATAACACATCAAACACCATATAAACATGATATGAACATTTTAGCATTAAAATGGGGGGAAAAGTAACTTACCTGAATTTTCTCAAAGTTGATGGATTTCAAATCTTTTTGATTCTACGCGATCCTATCGACGATCTAAGCAATGTTCACGTTTTAAGAAATGAATAATAATGAGAGGAAGAAGGAGTAAATGAAGAGAGAGGAAGGAAGAGAAAGAAAACTTACCCAATACTTGGAGAGAGAGAGAGAAATGGCTGGAAGATGGGGGAAGAGGAGTGAGGGAGGTGGAGTGTATGAGGGAGAAGGGGGTGTAGGGAGAGGGTAGGAGTATTATTTAAAATCTTACACAAAGACCCCCTCCTCTAAAACTACCCAACTCAATACTCCCCACTAACAACTAAGACCCAACAATACTACACTAACCCAAATGACCCAAATAAAATGCTAGGCCTAAATTATTATAACACATAAAATGTACACCTAATTATTTAAATAATTAATAATTTAAATAAATAAATAAGCAAATAATTAAATAAAAATCATTTAATTACTAATAAAATAGAGCCTAGATTTCGGGTCGTGACATTCACTCCCCCTTAAACAAAAATTTGACCCGAATTTTAACGAGACTTACCTTAAACAAAAAGCCAAGGAAATTTCCTCTCGATCTCATCTCGGAGCTCCCAAGTCGACTCCTCGATGTGATGATTCCTCCAAAGAACTCGAACCAACGCAATGCTTTTGCTCCTCAACTCTTGGACTTTAGAATCTAAGATCCGAACCGGTCGTTCCTCATAAGACATATCGGGCTCAATATCCTCCGGTACACTCGGTAACACGTGAGATAGATCATGAACATACTTCCGAAGCATAGAAACGTGGAAAACGTTGTGCAATCGGTCTAAAGATGACGGTAACGCGAGTCGATACGCAAGAAGTCCAACCTTTCCTAAAATCTCAAACGGGCCAATAAACCTCAGAGCCAATTTGCCTTTCTTCCCGAACCTTCGGATACCCACCTTCGGAGACACTTTCAAGAATACCAAATCACCGGTCTGAAAGCTAAGATCTCGCCTTCGGTTATCTGCGTAGCTCTTATGTCGACTCTGGGCTATTTTCAATCTATCCCGGATAACTCTAACCTTTTCAACTGAATCCCGAAGCAAATCAATACCCAAAATTTTAGCTTCACCGACCTCATCCCAATAAATAGGCGATCTACATTTCCTTCCATACAAGGCCTCAAACGGTGCCATCTCGATACTAGCCTGATAACTGTTGTTGTAAGAGAACTCCACTAACGGTAGGTGCGAATCCCAAGAATCGGAGAAGTCTATCGAACACGCTCGCAACATATCCTCAAGAATCTGAATAGTCCTCTCGGATTGACCGTCGGTCTGAGGATGAAAAGCTGTACTGAATCGCAAATCTGTACCCAAAGCTTCCTGAAACGCCTTCCAGAATCTAGAAGTAAACCTCGGGTCTCGATCTGACACAATACTAACCGGAACCCCATGCAATCTAACAATCTCATCAATGTAAAGGGTCGCAAGCTTCTCCATCGAATATCTGATGTCAATAGGCAAGAAATGGGCACTCTTGGTCAATCTATCCACTATTACCCAAACACTGTCATACTTCCTACGGGTACGAGGTAGTCCCGTAACGAAATCCATAGTCACATGCTCCCATTTCCACTCGGGAATCTCTAACGGCTGAAGTAGTCCCGCGGGTCTCTGATGCTCGGCTTTGACCTGCTGACACGTTAAACACCTCGAAACATACTCGGCTATTTCCCTCTTCATATTAATCCACCAAAATTGTTGCTTCAAATTCTGATACATCTTCGTACTACCCGGATGAATAGTATACCTCGATTTGTGACCCTCATCAAGAACTCTCTGTTTAATTCCATCAACATCCGGAACACACAATCTTCCACGGAAAGTCAACACTCCACTCGAGCTCAATGAAAAATCCTCGAAATTCTTTTCCTTCAATTTACCCATTATCTTCACCAACTCGGGATCCTCTTTCTGAGCTTCCTTTATCCTCTGAGCTAGGGTCGGAGATACCCTAATATTCGCAAAAATAGCCCCATGTCTCGATTCACGAGGAGACCAATCTCGAACATCCTCAAGCATTTTCCATTCACGAACCATCATCGAAGCCACATAAGACTTTCTACTAATCGCATCGGCTACCACATTCGCCTTCCCCGGATGATAAGAAATCGCACAATCGTAATCCTTCAAAAATTCCATCCATCGGCGCTGTCTATTATTCAACTCTTTCTGGGAGAAAAGGTACTTCAAACTCTTGTGATCGGTAAAAATATCAAACTTCGCTCCATAAAGGTAGTGCTTCCATTTGTGCAACGCAAATACTATCGCCGCCAACTCCATATCATGAGTCGGGTAATTCTGCTCACTAGGGGTCAACTTCCTCGAAGCATACGCAATCACTTTCCCATTCTGCATCAACACACAACCCAAACCCTCTTTCGAAGCATCACTGTAAATCACTAGGCCATCGCTCCCATTAGGCAAAGTCAAGATCGGTGCTGTAGTCAACCTCTTCTTCAATTCCTTGAAACTCTTGTCACATTTCTCGGTCCACACAAACGGAACATTCTTCCGAGTCAACTGAGTCATCGGAGTAGCAATCCTCGAAAACCCTCCTCGAAAACCCCTCAATAAATCTTCTGTAATACCCGGCTAAACCAAGAAAGCTTCTAATCTCTGTCACTAATTCGGGTCTCTTCCAATCCACTATAGCTTCAATCTTTGAAGGATCCACCGAAATCCCGTCTTTCGAAATAACATGACCCAGAAACGAAACCTTCTCAAGCCAAAATTCGCATTTACTGAACTTCGCAAATAATTTCTCCCTCGCAAGAACGGATAAAACTGTCCTCAAGTGCTGCTCGTGCTCCTCTCGGGATTTAGAATAGACGAGAATCTCGTCGATGAAGACTACCACGAACGAATCAAGATAGGGATGGAAAACTCGGTTCATCAAATCCATAAATACTGCCGGCGCGTTAGTCAACCCAAACGGCATAACCAAGAACTCATAATGACCATACCGAGTGCGAAAAGCAGTCTTCGGAATATCCTCCGATCGAACCTTCAACTGATGGTACCCACTCCTCAAATCAAGTTTAGAGAAAACTACGGACCCTTGAAGCTGATCAAACAAATAATCGATGTGCGGTAGAGGATACTTATTCTTCACCGTAACCTGATTCAACTTCCGGTAATCGATACACAATCTCAACGAACCATCCTTCTTCCGCACAAATAAAACCGGTGCTCCCCACGGGGAAACACTAGGGCGGATAAATCCTCGGTCAAGCAACTCTTGCAACTAAACCTTTAACTCCTTCAACTCGGCGGGAGCTAACCTATAAGGTGCTTTCGAAATCGGAGCCGTACCCGGCAAAAGGTCTACACAAAATTCTATCTCACGATCGGGAGGCATATCATACTCGGTAGAGAAAACATCGGGAAATTCCCGGACTACCCGAACACTATCAAAACTAGGGGATTCCTTCCTAGTATCAAGAACACTAGCCAAATACCCCTCACAACCACTATTCAATAATTTTCTCGCTTTCATAAAAGAAATTAAGCGAACCTTTCTACTCAGAGGACTAGCCTCAAACACAAATTTAGGCACATCGGGAATAGAAAAAGTAACAGTTTTCTTACGGCAATCAACGGACGCATGAAACTTGCTCAACCAATCCATACCCAAAATGACATCAAAGTCTTGGATAGGAAGAACTACCAAATCCGCACAAAGGACTCGACCACAGATAACCACATCACAAGCACGAAAGACTCGATCAGAAATCAAGCATTCTCCTATAGGGGTCGACACCTCTAGCACGTACGGTAAAGACTCGAATGCAGCATTTAACATGGAAGCAAATTGCACAGAAATGTATGAATGAGATGATCCTGGATCTACTAACGCTCGTGCGCTCACATTAGACACAGAAACAATACCTCCAATAACGGATGGATCATCGGTAGCTTGTTGTTGATTCATGGCATAAACCTTCCCTTGGACTTTGGGCTTCCCGGCGGCATCCCTTTTCTGACCCTGATTAATACCAACTCCTGACCCGGATGCTTGACCTCGGTACCTCGTGCACTCTCTCGCAAAGTGCCCCATTTCGCCACAATTGGTACACTTGCCTTGCTTTTTCCAACACCTATCCTCCGAATGGCCTACCTTCTGACAAAAGGTACAAGGCTTCCTAATTTGGCTCCCTTGGTTCCCGGAAGTGGTACCCGGGTTCCTTGGGATCGGTTGCCCTCGGGACTGAGATTGTCCCCCAAAGTTACCTCGATTTTCAATCCTTGGTTGTGACTTGCTCTGCGCTCCTTGCTTACTCGGGTTAGCTACCTCGGTCTTCCTCTTATGTTCCCCAATATCTTGCTGTATCAAATAGGCTCGGTCCACCGCGTCTTGGAATGTCACAATCCGTTGAGCAATAAGTTGAGTACGGATGGAGGTCTTCAATCCCTGAATGAATCTCATAGCCTTTTGTTCCTCGGTCCTTACCAAATAGTCACAATACCGGGCTAATTCTATGAACTTAGCCGAGTATTGTGCTATAGACAACACACCTTGCTCCAGGTTGAGTAGCTCGATCTCCTTTCGGTTTTGATCAACAACCGGAATGAAATGCTCCTTGAATTTGCGCACAAACAACTCCCACGCATACACCGTGTGAGTATCATCCCAAGTAGCCTTAACACCTTTCCACCAATGCTCGGCGGCTCCCACAAGCTTGTAAGCCGCGAACCGGACCTTGTCCTCATCCGAACACCCAAATACATCATAAATCTTCTCCATCGACTCAATCCACAACTCGGCTTTCCGAACATCGGGTTCCCTATTGAATTCAACCGGTTTCAACTTCAGAAATTGCTCCAATCCATAGCGGGGTGGTGCTTGTTCTACCCTCGGACCTTGATCATGTATGGCCTTCATGGCCGCCTCAAACATGCCTTGAAACATGGCACGGGCTTCTTCCCTTGTGTCATTCTGATTCTGTGCCCCACTAGTACCTCCTCTGTTTCTTCTTCCAGACATTGAGAACAATTACCTGCATAAGACATCAACCGTTAATCACTCCGCACACTACTACCCACCTAGGTCATACTAATCCACCTAGACTTATACTTAGAGCTAATGCCATAGCTCTGATACCAACTGTCGCGACCCCGGACCCCGCGGGCCCGAGACCGCGAGCTGGACGTCGACTCTAAAACCAAAACTGAGAAATACTGAAGTTAAAAATTTCATTTGATACCAAAAGGTAATGATCCAATGTTTTACAAAACTAAGTTTGATAAAAACCAATTACAACTATCATAAACTCCCACAAGTTTATGCCCAACAAAATACAATTATACAATTCTTAGTGACGTCAATGTTTGGTACAACTACCCCAAAATGGTTACACATTTACATAATGTAAACCAACCTATATCAACCTTCCCCAAAAGAATGTATCCACCCTCGACGTCCTCTTTCTCGTGATCAGCGAGACTAATCCTTAGCACATGCGGGGGGGTTAAGGAAAAACAGAGATAAAAGAAAAGGGGGTGAGATAAATCTCAATAAGTTACTAATGCAACTACATGACATGCTATAAAGCAAGAAGCAATAAGCAAAAATAAATATCACATAGCACATAGCATTTATCACATAACAGATAGCAGCGGAAATAAACACATAACAAAGGATATAGCCAAGGTTTTTCAAACCGGAACATCCAAATAAAGGATCGTTGCTCAGCTTCAATTATCAACCAATCAACATCTTCATAATAGCATGAAAGCCGAAGAGAAAACCCCGGTACCGGAACCAATAACCATAAAAGTGTCACAAAGGACAAGGACCATGACACAAAGTCATGCCCGTTAGCTAGATACATTCAGAAAGGAACGCTAACTCATCTCTTCCAAGGCCAATCTGGAAAAGGGTAAAGAAGGGGGCAAAACAATGGTCAACATTATAATGGACTTGGCTTTGCCATTATAATCTTTCCCATCGCCCAAACACACACAAAATACCAGCTGGGATTTCACGTAAAGGCTAAGTAATAAAATACTAGCACGATAAACAACAAAGGATTCCAAAGTAGGGAACCATGCCAAATAATCACCAAGAAGATGAAATGAACCAACAATACACAATAAGGGTGCTCCAGAATCCAACTTAACAATTAATGAATTTCAAACACAAACTTGATCACAAAGGACCCAATTCTATCACTAAAGTGTACTACAATGTTCACTAAGGTCAACTAGAAGGACACCCAAGGCTTAGACCAAAACGTTTTCTTCAATCACAACTTAACAACAAATGTAAATTTTCAGAGATCTGTGCGGCCGCCCAAAGTGGGATGTGCGGTCGCCCAAAAAGCCTCAAAACAAAAACAAAAGCTTTCAGAAAGATGCGCGGTCGCCCAGGAAATTTTGTGCGGCCGCCCAAGCTTCTGAATTTCCAGAAATCGGGAAGAACAACATGGGTTCTTCCATTTTCAAACCCAAAACACATTCAACCCAAAATCCAACCTTCCAACTCACATACTAATGTACCAAATCAACCCATAAGTCTAAAAAGACTCAAACAACAACATTTAACAATCAAAATCAAGAATCAAACCCAACATTCAAGATTTCACCATTTTTGATCAAAACCCAAAATAAATTCTCAATAAATTCAAAACCCAACCAAACTTCAAATATAACACATCAAACACCATATAAACATGATATGAACATTTTAGCATTAAAATGGGGGGAAAAGTAACTTACCTGAATTTTCTCAAAGTTGATGGATTTCAAATCTTTTTGATTCTACGCGATCCTATCGACGATCTAAGCAATGTTCACGTTTTAAGAAATGAATAATAATGAGAGGAAGAAGGAGTAAATGAAGAGAGAAGGAAGAGGAAGAAAACTTACCCAATACTTGGAGAGAGAGAGAGAAATGGCTGGAAGATGGGGGAAGAGGAGTGAGGGAGGTGGAGTGTATGAGGGAGAAGGGGGTGTAGGGAGAGGGTAGGAGTATTATTTAAAATCTTACACAAAGACCCCCTCCTCTAAAACTACCCAACTCAATACTCCCCACTAACAACTAAGACCCAACAATACTACACTAACCCAAATGACCCAAATAAAATGCTAGGCCTAAATTATTATAACACATAAAATGTACACCTAATTATTTAAATAATTAATAATTTAAATAAATAAATAAGCAAATAATTAAATAAAAATCATTTAATTACTAATAAAATAGAGCCTAGATTTCGGGTCGTGACATTCACTCCCCCTTAAAGAAAATTCGACCCGAATTTTAACGAGACTTACCTTAAACAAAAAGCCAAGGAAATTTCCTCTCGATCTCATCTCGGAGCTCCCAAGTCGACTCCTCGATGTGATGATTCCTCCAAAGAACTCGAACCAACGCAATGCTTTTGCTCCTCAACTCTTGGACTTTAGAATCTAAGATCCGAACCGGTCGTTCCTCATAAGACATATCGGGCTCAATATCCTCCGGTACACTCGGTAACACGTGAGATAGATCATGAACATACTTCCGAAGCATAGAAACGTGGAAAACGTTGTGCAATCGGTCTAAAGATGACGGTAACGCGAGTCGATACGCAAGAAGTCCAACCTTTCCCAAAATCTCAAACGGGCCAATAAACCTCAGAGCCAATTTGCCTTTCTTCCCGAACCTTCGGATACCCACCTTCGGAGACACTTTCAAGAATACCAAATCACCGGTCTGAAAGCTAAGATCTCGCCTTCGGTTATCTGCGTAGCTCTTATGTCGACTCTGGGCTATTTTCAATCTATCCCGGATAACTCTAACCTTTTCAACTGAATCCCGAAGCAAATCAATACCCAAAATTTTAGCTTCACCGACCTCATCCCAACAAATAGGCGATCTACATTTCCTTCCATACAAGGCCTCAAACGGTGCCATCTCGATACTAGCCTGATAACTGTTGTTGTAAGAGAACTCCACTAACGGTAGGTGCGAATCCCAAGAATCGGAGAAGTCTATCGAACACGCTCGCAACATATCCTCAAGAATCTGAATAGTCCTCTCGGATTGACCGTCGGTCTGAGGATGAAAAGCTGTACTGAATCGCAAATCTGTACCCAAAGCTTTCTGAAACGCCTTCCAGAATCTAGAAGTAAACCTCGGGTCTCGATCTGACACAATACTAACCGGAACCCCATGCAATCTAACAATCTCATCAATGTAAAGGGTCGCAAGCTTCTCCATCGAATATCTGATGTCAATAGGCAAGAAATGGGCACTCTTGGTCAATCTATCCACTATTACCCAACCACTGTCATACTTCCTACGGGTACGAGGTAGTCCCGTAACGAAATCCATAGTCACATGCTCCCATTTGCACTCGGGAATCTCTAACGGCTGAAGTAGTCCCGCGGGTCTCTGATGCTCGGCTTTGACCTGCTGACACGTTAAACACCTCGAAACATACTCGGCTATTTCCCTCTTCATATTAATCCACCAAAATTGTTGCTTCAAATTCTGATACATCTTCGTACTACCCGGATGAATAGTATACCTCGATTTGTGACCCTCATCAAGAACTCTCTGTTTAATTCCATCAACATTCGGAACACACAATCTTCCACGGAAAGTCAACACTCCACTCGAGCTCAATGAAAAATCCTCGAAATTCTTTTCCTTCAATTTACCCATTATCTTCACCAACTCGGGATCCTCTTTCTGAGCTTCCTTTATCCTCTGAGCTAGGGTCGGAGATACCCTAATATTCGCAAAAATAGCCCCATGTCTCGATTCACGAGGAGACCAATCTCGAACATCCTCAAGCATTTTCCATTCACGAACCATCATCGAAGCCACATAAGACTTTCTACTAATCGCATCGGCTACCACATTCGCCTTCCCCGGATGATAAGAAATCGCACAATCGTAATCCTTCAACAATTCCATCCATCGGCGCTGTCTATTATTCAACTCTTTCTGGGAGAAAAGGTACTTCAAACTCTTGTGATCGGTAAAAATCTCAAACTTCGCTCCATAAAGGTAGTGCTTCCATTTGTGCAACGCAAATACTATCGCCGCCAACTCCATATCATGAGTCGGGTAATTCTGCTCACTAGGGGTCAACTTCCTCGAAGCATACGCAATCACTTTCCCATTCTGCATCAACACACAACCCAAACCCTCTTTCGAAGCATCACTGTAAATCACTAGGCCATCGCTCCCATTAGGCAAAGTCAAGATCGGTGCTGTAGTCAACCTCTTCTTCAATTCCTTGAAACTCTTGTCACATTTCTCTGTCCACACAAACGGAACATTCTTCCGAGTCAACTGAGTCATCGGAGTAGCAATCCTCGAAAACCCTCCTCGAAAACCCCTCAATAAATCTTCTGTAATACCCGGCTAAACCAAGAAAGCTTCTAATCTCTGTCACTGATTCGGGTCTCTTCCAATCCACTATAGCTTCAATCTTTGAAGGATCCACCGAAATCCCGTCTTTCGAAATAACATGACCCAGAAACGAAACCTTCTCAAGCCAAAATTCGCATTTACTGAACTTCGCAAATAATTTCTCCCTCGCAAGAACGGATAAAACTATCCTCAAGTGCTGCTCGTGCTCCTCTCGGGATTTAGAATAGACGAGAATCTCGTCGATGAAGACTACCACGAACGAATCAAGATAGGGATGGAAAACTCGGTTCATCAAATCCATAAATACTGCCGGCGCGTTAGTCAACCCAAACGGCATAACCAAGAACTCATAATGACCATACCGAGTGCGAAAAGCAGTCTTAGGAATATCCTCCGATCGAACCTTCAACTGATGGTACCCACTCCTCAAATCAAGTTTAGAGAAAACTACGGACCCTTGAAGCTGATCAAACAAATCATCGATGTGCGGTAGAGGATACTTATTCTTCACCGTAACCTGATTCAACTTCCGGTAATCGATACACAATCTCAACGAACCATCCTTCTTCCGCACAAATAAAACCGGTGCTCCCCACGGGGAAACACTAGGGTGGATAAATCCTCGGTCAAGCAACTCTTGCAACTGAACCTTTAACTCCTTCAACTCGGCGGGAGCTAACCTATAAGGTGATTTCGAAATCGGAGCCGTACCCGGCAAAAGGTCTACACAAAATTCTATCTCACGATCGGGAGGCATATCATACTCGGTAGAGAAAACATCGGGAAATTCCCGGACTACCCGAACACTATCAAAACTAGGGGATTCCTTCCTAGTATCAAGAACACTAGCCAAATACCCCTCACAACCACTATTCAATAATTTTCTCGCTTTCATAAAAGAAATTAAGCGAACCATTCTACTCAGAGGACTAGCCTCAAACACAAATTTAGGCACATCGGGAATAGAAAAAGTAACAGTTTTCTTACGGCAATCAACGGACGCATGAAACTTGCTCAACCAATCCATACCCAAAATGACATCAAAGTCTTGGATAGGAAGAACTACCAAATCCGCACAAAGGACTCGACCACAGATAACCACATCACAAGCACGAAAGACTCGATCAGAAATCAAGCATTCTCCTATAGGGGTCGACACCTCTAGCACGTACGGTAAAGACTCGAATGCAGCATTTAACATGGAAGCAAATTGCACAGAAATGTATGAATGAGATGATCCTGGATCTACTAACGCTCGTGCGCTCACATTAGACACAGAAACAATACCTCCAATAACGGATGGATCATCGGTAGCTTGTTGTTGATTCATGGCATAAACCTTCCCTTGGACTTTGGGCTTCCCGGCGGCATCCCTTTTCTGACCCTGATTAATACCAACTCCTGACCCGGATGCTTGACCTCGGTACCTCGTGCACTCTCTCGCAAAGTGCCCCATCTCGCAAAGTGCCCGGCAATTCTCCAGGAAATTCATTATTCGCATAACTCGTTTTCTTTATTAATTGTTTGGGATAATTTTGGTATTTTGTTAAAACAATTTTAGGGTTAGGGTTTTATTAGTTGCTAAGGTATAAATACTCTTTTCCTACTTTGTATTGAACATGTTTTAAATTTATTAATTTCATAGTTTGCTTTTTGCAACTTTGTGTGGGTTCAAACCCTAGAAGCCATTGTTCGCTTGTTTGACGGTCTTATTCCTTCTGTTTTATTCGAGATCTTCCGTCGTGGTTTGGTTGTATTCTATTGCGTCAATTGGTATTAGAAAAGGTAAGATCCAATAAAGATGGCCAATGACAACGGGAACAACAACACCGCTGTTCTTGCAATCCTTGATCGTATGGATCGGGAAGCCCAAGAAAGACACCGTCAAGATGAAGAACGAGACCGTCAACGTGAAGAACAGACTTCAGCTCATCATGCGGATCTTGTTCAGGTTTGCAGGTTGGTGGACGCCGAAGGCAACGGGCAGGGGTTCCAGCAGCTCCAGTGGGAAACGATCGTAACAACCGTGTCCTGCCAGCCGGAGGAGAGGATTTAGATTCAGAAGGTGAAGTTGATTTTGTCGATGCACCCGTGGATCAGTCTCCTAAAATTAAAGCTGATCTACCCTTTTTCACGGGGGAGTTAGACATGGAAGAATTTTCATATTGGCTTTCTGAAGTAGAAAAATATTTTTCCTTGATGAACGTTCCGGAGGAGAAGAAAGTGCAGTATGTGGCTTATAAACTTCGCGGTGGGGAATCTACATGGTGGGAACAATTGAAAAATCACCAGAGGAGGCAGAATAAATTACCGATTCGAACGTGGAGTCGTATGAAGATGGCTTTGAAACAGCGATTTTTGCCTGCAGATTTTGAGCAGTTGATTTATTAAAAATTTCTGGAATGCAAGCAGGATAATCGGTCTGTCGATCAGTACACGCACACTTTTCACACACTGTCGGTGCATAATGATTTGGGTGAATCAGAAGCACAACAAACATCGAGATATGTGAATGGTCTTCGTTTTAATGTTAAAAATCAAGTTCAATTAAATGTTGTTCATACACTTGATGGGGCTATTTCTCATGCTAAAACTTTTGAGGGCCAACTACCTAGCCCATTGTTTAAGTCCCACCCTCCCGTTAACATTGGGAAATCGTCGAGGTCTAAGTCACCGGTAGTTGAAAATGAGCAGTCCACATGTTCTAAAAGCAGTACTGAGAAGCAGGATGCTGTTCCGACTCAGCCGGTGGGGAAAGGTACTAATACAGCTATTGGGCGTCAGAATCCCAATCCTTATGCCAAGAATTTTGGTAGTAAATGTTTTCGTTGTGGACATCCTGGGCATTTGTCTAATAACTGTCCTAACCAAGGGCAAGTTAATATCGCAGCGAAGGAGCCTGCTGATGACGTTCCGGAGTATTGGGTGGACCCGAATGGTGAAAGTGATGAGGGTAACCATGGAACACTTGTGTGTAATAAATTGACCTTGACAGCTCCAACGGACGAACCCCCTAACAGACATGGCATTTTTCGCACTATTGGACAAGTGGCTGACGATAAGGTGAAAATCATTGTGGATAGTGGGAGTTGTGATAACTTGATCGCTCGGGGGACGGTCGATAAGTTGCACCTGGAGGTTACAAAGCATCCAAATCCATATCACGTGGGATGGATTAACGCTACTGGTAAAAGTAAGGTAACTGAACAATGTGTCGTTCCTTTTTCTATTGGTCGTTATAAGGATGTCGTTGTTTGTGATGTTGTTGATATGAGTGCTTGCCAATTGTTACTTGGTCGACCTTGGCATTTTGATGTTGATTCTAATCACAATGGGCGTACTAATATTATTAGTTTTGTGAAGGATGGGGTTGTAGACACCCCGCCTTGGACCTCTCACCCCGGTTGCATACATAGTATTTTTGTTTTTGTTAATTTCTGTTACTTCCGTTAAGTTCCTAACTGATTCCGTTAGTTTTGGAGTAAACTGCATAACAGAATTAATTTTAGAGTCATTTCTGTCATTTTTACCCGCGGGCGCCTCCGACACTGTCAACGGAACGCGCGCGCCTCTCGCCCCAAAAGCGGGACTCGCGCTCTTCCCATTATTGCAGTTACGGATTGCAGCATTTTCCCTCCCTTTTCTTGATCACAAACACTCCCTTTTTTCATCCACATTCATCCCCCCTTATTTCATAACTCCCAATCCCACATTCTAATCCTTTTCTTTAAAACAAAATATTTCCTTTTTATTTTATTTGATTTTCTTTTATTTCTTTCATTTATTATTTTATTTATCTTATTTTTGATTGGTCAATTCAATTTCACATGGATGATCATCTTTTCCCTCCAACCTTTCCCTCTCCTTTTTACCTATAAAAACCACCTTCTTCTACCTTAGAAAGGACCGTCTCTTTGGACTTGAAATCTCTACACAAATACAATATACACAATTCTCCCAAGAATTCTCTTTACAAGAGTTCTCCCAACAAGAGTTTAACACAACAAAACTCTACACAAATTGTTCTACAACAATTGCCTTACAACAACACCATTTTCAAGTCCAAGTTTGAAGCCCACTTTCTTAAGGTATTTTATTCTTCTTCTCTTATTTTCACATGTCTTGGTAATGTATACAATCCCCATCAATGGGACATGACCAAATGACCACTTTACTACATTAAAGTTGGTTAAGGTTATCTCCCTACATTTTAATCTCTACTTTAATCTCCCCATTTCATTATTAATGAAATTGTTAGGATAATTCAACATGTAATCTTTAGTATAAATTAAATCAATAAATTCATTTATCTTTTTATTTCTCCTTTCTTTTCATTTTAATTGTTAGCACTTTTTATTGAAGGACATTTAGCATTAGAACACCAAAAGTAGCAAGACCCGCGTAAGCGGGGCGGAGTGGGTGTTTAAGTACTTTCCAGTCCGTCACCTAACCCCCGAACCCTTCTCTTCCCGAATCTCTGGTTTTTGTACATAAAAAAATTGGCTTTTCTTAGGTTTTCTCGCGTTCCTCTAAAACGTGGGTGGCGACTCTTAAAATCAATTAGACATCCTAGGATAATTCACCGCTCTAGCCAAGTGGGGTTTTCCCGGGGTATCTACAGTGGCGACTCCGCTGGGGATATAGAGGGTTAAACTTGCGTTTTTTCCTTTTTGGTGTTCTTTTTACAGTTTTCTGGGCATTCTGGTGGAAAAAGGTGAGACGCGTGCGCCTCTGGCCTTCTTGGCCTAAGGCGCGCGCATCCCACCTTCACCACCAGAATCGCCCGCCTCTCATCTTGTCCTTCAAATTTCATGTTATTGTTCTAACAGTTTCTGCAGGGGAAAAGTGTTTTTATTTAGGGTCAAGGCAGTCCCCTGAACCCATGAATTTACAGGTACTGTCCAGAAGCGGGCGCCTCTGCCCTCTAGTGCCTAAGGCGCGCGCCTCCCATCCTCACAGCATAAAGCGCGCGCGTCTGGCCAACTTTCCAGAACAGAACAGTGCACAGAACAGAGCAGTTTTGACAGTGAGTGGGCACCGGGCCTGCACAAAACCATCTTTTAATTCTCTGTTTTATTTTTATCGGTCACACGGGTGATTCGAAAGTTGTAAATTATATGCTTATTTGCTTTTATTTCTTTTTTCTTTTGAAAAAAAAATAAAAATATATATATATATATATATATATATATATATATATATATATATATATATATATATTGTCACTTGTTAGACCTCACACTACGCGCACAATTCTTATCAACTGTTCACAATCGAGTCGCACAAGTCCAACCCCAAACCCGTCGAGGCCTGTCCTAGAAAGTTTCAAGCTCCACCCGACCTTGACTCTTTCGAAGCGGTAAACCTCATCCCGTGGTGTAGTTCATGACTACATGCCGGGGGTGACTTTAAGCCTCTCTTTAGCCGAGCACCAACCACACAATTCTAGTTAGGGTCTAACACTCCGTGATCAAGTCGGTTTTCATGTACCGAGATTTCCCTAAACTAATGTCATCAAATCATACATGCCATTTCCAAGAGAAACAAATGATTGTCATGGACGAAATAAAAATCCGTCCCCAAAGTGGTTATTATGGACGAAAATAAAAAATCCGTCCCCGCATGTATGCTTAATGACATTAATTTAGTCTAATCCCGTCACATGTAGGAATCACAAGCGTGGTGGAATCCGATGAGTATATGGGACCGCGAGAAGGTCTATATACTAGTGTGACCATTCCATTATCTTTTCTTAGAAACCCCAAAAAGGACTACGTCCTTCCGACTTTTATAAATAAAAAAAAGAGTCATTTTTCTTTATGTGGTTTGAGTCTTTTCTCTTGTTTGTGGGTTAAATCATTTGATTTCAAAAGGTATTTGTGGGGCCAACCTAAGATCAACCGTGTTCTCTCCATAGGTCCAATGGATTCAAGCGGCAACAACAACAAGGGTGAGAATACTTCCGTGTCCAACGAAAGGCTCTTCAACATAATAAGAGACATGGGGGAACAAATGGATAGACTTGTCGAGGATGCCCGCCGCAAGGATAATTTATGGCAAGCCCGTCTTGATATCGAGAGGAGAATTCATAAGGAAGAAGTGTCCGAACTTAAGGCTCGTTTGCGAGAGTTCACCAACAACAAGGAAAAGGTCAACGGTAAGGCATGTTCAAGTGGCTCGCCTCTCAAAAGTCACAAAGGCTCTACCAACAACCGTGTGTACACTCCCCTCCAAGGTATGACTATCACCAAGGCCTATGAAGATCTCAAAGCAAATGGAAAAATTTCTCCTCTTCAAGGGTACAAGCAACCACAACCATTGCGTCGTAACCATGCCCACCACATGTGGTGTGACTATCTCCTATGCAGCGGTCACCTCACCGAGGATTGCTTCTCCATCCGCAACATCGTCCAAGACATGATTGATAATGGTGAGTTTACCGTGGTTGAAGAACAACAGTTAGAGAGTGAGAACATGCAAGAACTCATCAAGGAAGTGGCTCAGATTTGAAATGGGGCTTCAACAAGGGATCATGCCACAAGGCCGACAACAGCAATCTCCGTTTCTCTTTCTCTACCAAGTAGTAGGAATAAAAAAAAAAAAAAAAAAAAAAGGAGTCAAAAGTCCTTTTAAGTGTGCATTAATGTTTTCTCTCATCCTATGTTAAATGTTCGAGTCCATTGAGTCATCAAATAAAAAGTCGTTCTTGTCCTCATACACTCTTCCAAGTTGTTCAATTTAATTCTTGGCAAAATGATGAAAAAATGTCTAAACACGTTTTAGAACGAAGGCTATCACTTGAACGCCTAGAGGCTAAACATCGACGACGACATCAACAACGAAGACAAAGCCAAGACATCAAGGAGCAAGAACCACGGAGAAATCAAGCAAAGTTTTCAAATGGGGGATTTAAAAAAAAAAAAAAAAAAAAAACTCGCTAGGTTGAAATCCTCAAATCAACCTAGGCAAAAGTTAGAGCACAAAAAATAAAATAAAATAAATAAAATCCCCCTCAATCAAAGAAGTACAAGATCAACATCATTCCACCGATGAAGGACGAAGCAACAACCATCTCGACGAATGGAGCATCCACAAGAACTACGGTGATCTGAGCCTCTACACTGGAGGAACGTAGGCAACCTTCGGGTCCGGTCTCATGCAAGAAAGAAGATATGTTTAGCCCTAGCGCGTTATGGTGATCGGCCTTCATCTCGAACTTGTCAAGACGTCTTTGTACGATTCATTTGCCAATGAATTAATCACCAAAATATTGAACAACTTTCTTAGATTTGGAATCGCTATCCGTTCTTTGTCGAGTCTAGGGGTTTCTCTTCTTTTTGCGATACTCCCAGCTTCTTGCAATCAAACTGGGGCATTCTTTCTCTTCTCTCTTAATGACTTACTTGCCTTCGTGAGTCATTCAAAAAATATACATACATGAAGTCAATACTAGGGACACTTCCCTAGTCGAGTCAATGTCACTCACCTTTAGTGACAAAAGGTCTCCACCGCAAAATCACATGTCTCTCATCCTCAGCTAGAGTCAATGCACACTTCCTCATTAATTGAGTCAAAAAAAAAAAGAAGAAAAAGACGCAAAAGAGATGCCCGCTAGATTGATAACCCGAAAGGGCGGTCTAGGCAAAAAATAGGGTGCTTCATAAAAAAAATGAGAGAGTGAGAGAGAGAAGGGAAAGAGAAATAGAGATCTCCGGCCTTTAAGGAAGACAACTACACAAGTTCTACATTGGGTCTCCTCAGCAAGTCAATCCCCACCGAGCCACTTTTGGGAATTGCAAAAGGCTTGAAGAGATATGGCACCATCAAAGGTCATTTTCGGTTATTGAAAGATTGTTCTTGCAATGTGCATCTTTGGGCTCATTAGAAAGAAAGCCCATGGTAACCAAGATCTGTCCAAGAACGAGTGTAGATACCCTGATCTCGCACCCCTAAAAACCCACCTTGAATCGGTCTAAACCCGAAAATTGACCTAAAACCCTCGATTTGGCTGTGCGGGACTGCCGTGAGCCTTATCGGTGCATCGAATGGATAAACGGACTTCAAATTCATGATCAGAGCGAAAAAATGAGCAAACAGGCAAAAATTTCGTTTTTCGAGGTGCGGGACCGGAAACGGGGCCCGCAACCCCCCGAACTGCTCGCTGTTATCCATTCTGTGCATTAAAAATATATTATTACCTTTCCCTGCTAATTGACATATTTCAGATATACTAGCGTGACCAAAAAATTATTCCAAGCAACTTTCATGTTGGGCCCGCGGACAACCGGGACACCGGAGCGCGCACGACGGAGCGGAAAGCCGGAGCCGGAAAGATGGTTATCCAAATTGGAAAATATCTCAAAATATCTAATTAACTGGTCAAGAAGAGCAAAAAATATATTATTGTCGTTCCTTGCTCGTAAAATTATTTCAGATATACCGGCCTGACCAGAAAAATATTCCGAGCAACTTTCATGTTGGACTCGCGGACAACCGGGACACCGGAGACGCGCACAACGGAGCAGTTGCGGAGCGGAAAGCCGGAACAGAGATAAGGAAGATGACTTTAAGCCTTAGTCAAGAAGGATAGATGATGAATCCACCAATTTACAACCTCCCCCCTCCAAGTTACAACCAATTTACCACCTCCCTCCTCCTATATACACCACTCTCATCCATTTCCAAAAGAGAGACACAAAAACAAAAAGAAAAAAAAACCCTACCATCCTCCACTCTCATTCTCTCTCAACAAGAACACCACCACCACACCACCACTCATACACCACCCCTACACCACCCATAAATCACCAAACAAACCACAAAAAACACATCAAAGCCAAAACTTTGATCAAACACAAAGCAAAAAGAAAAGAAAAAGTCTTCCCTTGGTTGACAAAGGGAGCACCCATAATCTCAAAAGCTAGGTAAAACTCTATGTAAACCTTGGCTCTTTAGATATGTAAGCAATATTGGGAGTGGTTTGGAACCTAGTCAAATAATGACTAGGTTTCCTTCATCTTCCATGTTTTTTTTTTAGCTTTGTAAAGCTTTGTTTATGTATATAAATGATGATCATGTGATTCTAATACTCAGTTTATTATGTTTATATATGTTCATAATAGTCATAATATTCATATGCTTTAATTTGTGTATGAAAATCTTCATGTTTCTCTCAAAGGGCGTAAATCTGCCCTCTTTGGCTTTCCTTCATGATCATGCATGTGAAAATCATTATTTGTTGAGAAATAGCTCTTGGATAATGTTTTTAACATGTTAAATATCAAAGTCCTTGAGTTTCATGCCTTTGTTTGAAGATATAGTAGTGTCTTGAGGTCTATAATCATGCCCCATATAATCAGTTTTTACTTTCTGTATAGAGTCTTGATTTTGATGAGCTTGTAAATCCATCTTAGAATGGTTTTATGGTTTAGGTAAAAGAACAAAAGTTGTTCATAACATGTTTAAATATATGATCCTAAAGTTTCATGTTCATATTAAATGCCTAGATCATATTTTCATGCATAAATTTGGGTCTCAGTGATTCTGAGTTGTTTATTCACTGTGGTACCTTGCTGTGTTCTTGGGCTTCAAACTTGATGAAAAATAATTTTCTGGACAAAGATCAAAACATGGATTTTGTTCTACACGAACTCAGGATGAATATAATATTTTTTATACATTTTTTGGATCACTGGAAGTGCTCCTTTAAAACATATGTTTCAAACTCAAAAATTCAGATTCTGCACTTCCAGTTTCTGACATTGAAATGTCAGAAACCTTTTGAACCATTAAAAATCATCCTATGAACTCCAAATTTTGGTATATTCATTTTTTTATGCGTGGTATTCAAGTTTTGTTCTTTGGGTTTTGTCAGATTCCCAAGATAATATGGTGAAAATTGGTGATAAACATGCTAAGGTTTCTGTTTGCCTTTTCTGGGCTGAATTTTGTGATCAACTTTATTGCATGTGTTTGGGGCCTAAACTTGGTCAAAAAAGTCTACAAAACTCCCTTGTGATCCCTAGTATTCAGGGATTAACCCCCAATTTTTATTTTTGGAATCGGATTGATTTTAGGACAGGTACGACGGCTCGGGGACGGAAAGTGTCACCGAAATCAACAAAAGCACCGTTGAGGATATTTATTATTATTTGTGGGATTTGTCTCCCCTATTTTTTGTATATGTGTAATTGTGTAATCTCCCCTCCCGTGGATGTATTATTGCTTGATATGATCAAAACCATTCTTGAAAACCAATCGGGGAATCCACTCAAACCGAGTTCCCGGTTGTGAATAAAAATGAAACTTCCTAGAATAGGAAGACCTCCATATATATTTCATCACCATTTTTTGGTAGGGCATGAAATCCAAATTAAAAGACATAAAATTGAATATAAGTGGCACGCATATAGAGACCATCACGGGCGAGAAGAGTGCCTAACCCCTTCTCTTCTCGTAACTTAGCCCCCGAACCCATTTTCTCAAAAAAGGTTTTTTCTTCATTTTTCCTAAAATCAAAATGAGGTGGCGACTCTTGCAATCAAACCACAGCATCAAGAGGAAACCATTGTGTGAGAACCGAGCGCATCAGCATGAGACGGGCGCGAACCGCTTTCACGGGCGGTCATTTCGCGGTGATCCGATCATCTCGGGCGCGGGCTCTCACAGTGGCGACTCTGCTGGGGACTTGTTTTAAAGTGGGCTAGGCTCTAAATCTTTGTGTGTGCATTGCTTTATGTGCCTTACTTGGGGTGTATATATCTGTGCCCTAACCTCTGTTTTGCAGGGACGTTTTTTCGCTTATCTTATTTGTATATATATATATGCATTGCGTGGTGAATGATTCCCCAAAAAAGGGGTAAAACAAGTAAAAAAAGAAAAAAAATGATTTTCTTTTTTTTACGTGCTTTCAAAATGATTTTTCGAACTCATAGATACCTCACACACATGCACGTTTTTTGAAAAGCGTCTTAGAATCTCAAACCCGAGACGGTAAACCTGGGGCATAATGGAGCTCACTTGACTTCCCCATAGGGTCAACGGTATACTGTTTCCCCCTTAGCAGCGCCTACGGTCGCTGTGATGGGTGTAAGCCAAGCTTCAAAAGCCGAAATGCGATGTCCATATTCTTTCGAAAATAACACGTCACAGACTTCATGTCGGTTTTTGTCTAAACAATTTTACTTCAATCCTATGAATTCCCAAAAGGTTATAATCAACCTCAATTGTGGATATCATGTTGAAATTCTTGGATTGACTTGAAATTGTCAAGACCCTCACAGAGACCGTAACCGAATGGTGGATCCCAGAAAGAGTATAGGCCCTTCGCTAGGGGCTCGGACGGCCAATAGTATAGTACAGGTGAAAAACGTTGGTCCTATACTTTGGAGATGGTATCCACTATTCCAAGATTCATGCAAAAACATGTCAAAATAAAGCAAGTGCTTATCCGGCATTCTAGGATTGATTTTGATTTTTGAACTCCTTTTGAATCAAACTCGGAAAATCTCGATCCTTTTCACTCTCTAATCAGCCCTAAACACCATCCCTTTCAGATACTCTAAGCCTGGCATCTACTTGGAAAGGGGGAGCTAGAAACAGTAAGGGGAGGTTGATCCGAGTTGCCGAGACAGTGTCTGTAACCGAAGAAGCTATTGCAATGGCCCAGGAAGGAAATGAGGAAGCCTATGTGCCACCACCAGGTCTTCAAGCATGGTTGGAGCAGACTGTGTTGGGTCAGATGAGGATTCAGCAAGATGAGCTACTGGCTACACTTGTGCAGATGCAGAATCAGAATAGTAATGGGGCTCCCAATGGCAACCCCAACAGAAATCCCAATGGCTATCCGAACGTTAATCAGACCGGAAATGGGGTTCCCAATCCTAATCAATACAGGTCCCAATGGAAGTCGCATCCCTACCATCAGCTTGAATCCTATTGGTAGCAACACCATCGGCCAGAGTCATCACCAGAACATCCCTCCTCAGGGTAATATGGCTCATCCAGACTTCAGTGGCACTCACCAGCCCTTCATCCCGAATCCAGCAAATTTTGCTGTGCATCCGTCTCAGTATCCGCCTGATCATAATGCCTTTGCTCAGTATATGCAGACTCTGTATCCGAATCAGCAGCCCAACGCTTATGGTGCGTTTGCTAGCGGTGCCTCTCAGATTAATCAAGGAACTTCGCAGGGGAAAGATCCTAACCTAGTCCGCCAAATGGAAGCGTTCTACAAGGGTGTCCCATATGTACCCCTTACTAAAGCTGAGATTGAAATGAGCGAAATGAAAGAAATGTTGAGAAAGGTCATGAATAAAGGGGAGTTTTCTGCAGATTCCTTGAAATTATCTCCATTTGCTGTTCTGCCTTGTAAATTCAAAATGCCCGATGTGGAGAAATTTTACGGTACAGGTTGCCTAATGGCCCACCTAAAATCTTGTGCTCATGCAATGCAGTCTCGTGGGGCTAATGTTGGTGCGATGGCCTCCAAATTCCATCTGACTTTGGTAGGAGCCGCTAAGCAGTGGTTTATGACTGTGGATGCCAATCTGGTTGATAATTGGGGGAAGCTCGTGGATGAATTCCCGAAGCGATACAAAGATAACTCCAACTGGGAGAAGAGCCGTCGTGACCTCGATTCGTGTGCTCAGCGTGAGAAGGAATCCTTTTCTGAATTTGCAAGTAGGTGGAGGAAGAAAGTTGCTCAAACTCTGCAGAGGCCTGACAGTGCCGAGCAAACTCGTATTGACGAAGATGTCCGAACTGGGGTGATCAAGCTAGATTCTTCTCCTAGCTCCTACAGATTCCGATCCGCTGCTGAAGCCCCGGCACCAGTTGTGAACAATGTTGCCATGACCCCTGCTCCTTTTTGGAACAGCAATGTGGGACCAAGCCGGAGCAGCTACAATAGGGCACCTCCGTGTTATAGTCAAGATGGGTCTGTGAACTCTGTCACCGATCAGCGAAGGAATGGTGGAAATCGGAGAGATCGCCATTTTGATAAATTCAGCGCTCTGTCGCGACCCCGACCCCTCGGGCCCGGAGTGCGCGAGCTGACGTCGACTTAAACAATAAACTCTAAAATAATGAAGATAAAAAATTTCCTTTTATACCAAAAGATGATAACATGAGGTTTTGAAATCCAACTAGAACAACAAAATATAAACTAGTGTGAGCTCCATAAGCTTACACCCAAAATAATAAAATATACAAATTCTAATGACGTCAAGTTTGGTACAACTATTCCCAAAAGGTTACAGATTTATATAATGTAAACCCACCAATAACAACTTGCCCCAAAATCTCAAACCTCGTGACGTCCTCCTCGTGATCAGCGAGTCTAATCCTTTCCTCCTGGGGGGGTTAAGGAAAAACAAAGATAAAAGAAAGGGGGTGAGATAAATCTCAATAAGTTACTAATGCAACTACATGACATGCTATGATGCAATAAACAATAAACAATAATAAATATCATTTAACACATAGCATTTATCAATTAGCAGATAGCAGCGGAAATAAACAATTAACAAAGGATATTAGCCAAGGTTTCCCAACTGATATAACCAAATAAAGGTCGCTGCGCAGCTTCAATAATCAACAATCAACATCTTCATAACAGCATGAAAGCTTGAAGTGAAAACCCCCGGTACAGGAACCAATAACCAATAATAGCAAGGGAATATGACACAAAGTCATATCCCAAACCAAACAGCTAGAATGCTCACAAAGGAGCTAGCTCATCTCACATCCAAGGCCAATCTGGAGGAGGGTAATAATTGGGCAAAACAATGGTCAACATCATAATGGACTTGGCTTGTGCCATCATAATATTTCGCATCGCCCGAAACACACACAAATACCAGCTGGACTTTCAAGTAAAGGCTAAGTAATAAAATACTAGCACGATAAACAACTAATGATTCCAAAGTAGGGAACCATACCAGGAAGTCACCAAGAAAGTGAAATGAACCAACAACACACAATTAAAGTGTTCCAATAATCTCAACAATGATAACACAATTCCCATATCACATTTGATCACAAAGGATCCAGTTAACTCAAGCACTCAACCAAAATTACTCACTCAACTCGAAGAACTCAAGGAGAGCTTTACAACGATAGTTCACACGATTAAAACGGAGTCCGGGTGAGAAAGTTATGAACTCCGGACAATTTGGATAAAATGACAACACAGGGGAAGGGGGTGCGCGCGCCTTGCGCCAAGGGATGCGCGCGCCCTACCCAAAGGATGCGCACGCCCTAAAGAAAATGGTGCACGCGCCTTGCAACAACAGAAGGTGTGATTTCTGGAAAAGGAATGGGTGCGCACGCCTCCCTTGAAAGGGTGCGCGCGCCTCCTTTGATCAGAAGGTTTTTGAATTTTGACACAATAGAGGGAGCGCACGCCCCCCAGAATATGGTGCGCGCGCCCTACAAGATCAGAAGGTTTTGCTTACAAAGGGCTTAAGGGTGCGCATGCCTCCCCCAAGAGGGTGCGCGCGCCCCCTTGCCCGGAGGGGCAATTTCCAGCCAAAATTCTGGGTTTCTTCCATTTATCAACCCAAACTAATACCAAACCAAAATCTAACACATCCAACAAGTATAACAAGGTACAAGAACAACTTATAAGTCTAAAATGACTCCTATAACATCTATTAGACAACTTAAACCAAGAGATGATTCAAACACCCAATTCTCACAAAAATGGGTAAATTACAAATAAATTCTAAATCAACCAAAGAAGCCATATATAACAATTAGAGCATCAATGAAGTTAAAGATGGACATTTTTAGCATAAATGGGGGAAAAAAGCAACTTACTCGGATTTCTCAAAGTTGACGGAATTCAAATATTCTTAGCTTCCTACGATCCTATCGACGATCTAAACACATTTCATAAAATGAGCAATAAGAAAAGATGAGAGGAAGAGGATGAAAATGAAGAGAGAAGGGAGAGAAGAAAACTTACCTTTTTGAGCTATGGAAGAGAGAGAGAGAGTTTGCTGGGAAGATGAGGGAGTAGGGTGAGGAAGAAGAGAGGGAGTAGGGAGATGATAATTTCAAAAACTTACACTTAGACCCCTCCCCTACTACTACCCTTTACAATTAAACTCCCCACTAACAATTAAGACCCAACTCTCTACACTAGCACAATTAACCAATTAAATGCTAGGCATAAATTATTATAACACATAAAATGCACACATAAATTATTGATTAAATAATAATTTAAACAATTAAATAAGAAATAAATAAATAATTAAATATTTATTATTAGAAAATAGAGACGGGTTTTCGGGTCGTGACAGCTCCATTGTCTACTATCTTTCAAGGATTGGTCGCCCAAGGAGTACTAAAGCCGATAGAAGGATACCGCCCGCCTAATCCGCCTCCTAAGAATTGGGATGCAAGTAAATATTGTGCATACCACGTATCACCTGGTCATGCGACAAATGAATGTTGGAGTTTGAGACACACTCTGCAAGACATGATAGACGATGGACTCATTCAGAAGCCGCCCCAACCAAATGTGGTGACTAATCCCTTGCCAGGGATCCATGTGATCGAGTTTGAAGGAAACTACTCAAGGACTAGTTTCATCGTTCCGAAGAAAGCTTTGAATTACACTGTAACTCCTGTTATCTCCAAAGATTTTGAATGCCATATGATCTCTTGGGATTTGATTTTGTCTAGTGCTAAAGCTGTTAAGGAGCAAAAGGCCCCTGTTAAAAAGGCCACTTGGGTTGGCGGAAATGTGAATCACCTCACTCGCTCGGGAAGAGCCTATCAGCCTCCAAATCCCGAGGCAAGTGAATTGGTAAAGGATAAAGAAGAAGTCCCCGCTCAGAAAGAGAAGGTCGCCGAGAACCCGGTCTTGACCCAGTTAAAGAAAACCCAGGCTAATATATCCATTTGGGGTTTGCTCTCGTCTTCATAGGAGCACCGAGACGTGTTGGTTAAAGCTCTTGCTCAAGCTGTCATCCCGATCGAGACTTCTTCCAATGACCTTGTCCACATGATCGGCAACATTCATTTTGGGAATATCATCACTTTTACCAATCTCGATGCACCAAAAATTGGTCTTAATCATGTCGAGGCTCTGCACATCATAGTTGGGGTCGGAGGTGAGCACTTAGCTCGTGTTTTGATCGATAATGGCTCCTCAGTAAATGTATGCCCCGTGCATGTTCTCGCAGATTTAGGAATCAAGATAACTGATTTGGCCCCATCTTCTCAAGTGGTTCATGCTTACGATAGCACCAGTCGCTGTGTTCTGGGTGTTGTCCTTCTTACTCTCACCATTGGCCCTCTTGTCATGCCGATTGAATTTCAAGTGATTGATATCAAGTTCTCATTCAGTCTACTCTTGGGACGCCCTTGGATCCATGGAGTAAGAGGGGTAGCTTCCACCTACCATCAGTGCATCAAGTTCATCTACGACAATCATGTAGTGGTAGTTCATGCCCAAGATGATACGCAAGTTCATGACCTCCCGATTTTGGGAATTGAGCACAAAGATACTGGCATCTTCTCGAGTGGTTTTGAAGTGATCCCACAAGCTCGGATCCATGCTATGGAATATGTCAAGGAGACCGATCTAATTGGTAGAAAGCGGACCAGGTATGGAGACGCAATGGCCTTGAATATGGTCAAGAAGATGAAGTTCCTGCCTATGATGGGGCTTGGAAAAGAGCAACAAGGGTGTATTGAACCTATCAAGGATGATTATCCATTTGTCTTCCTTCCTTTTGGGCTAGGCTACAAACCGACTCCTGCCGAAGTCGCCGAAGCTGTACGTCAGAAAAGGGAGAGACAGACTGCTATCAAAAGTGGAAGGACCTATAAGCTCCCCCCACTCCGTCCTTATGAAAAGTCCTGGAAGGGATATTTTGTTTGCAAAGTTAAAGATGTCACGTATGTTATGCCTTTTGAGCCAGTTATTGGCATTAATGAAAAGCCTCATGCTGGATGGGAAGTATTTGAGAATATCAAGATGGTCGATGAAAACTTTGATGTGGGCAGTTCCTATAAGCAACTGGACCCGATTATTCCGTGGAATATTGATGAAGAAGATGATGTCTTCGGGTTATTTGAAGGAATTGGTCTTGAAGACGGATATGTGGTTATGATCGAAAATGGTAATGGTGGAGCTTATGACCCGGTGAAGCACCTCAAGCAGGCAGTGGCACCACTTAATAACTGGTCCAGAACCACTGGCCCGCTCGCTACTACTGACACTATGGTGGAGCAGTTTGGTTATGTTCGCCCTGATGGCCCCGCTTTTGAACCCTTTGTGCTATCTAATGTTGTTTCCGGGACTCCCGAAGAGGACCTCACTGTCGAGGACCTCGACGCGGTCGCCGAGCTTGTAGTTCCCTCTTTTGTGAATGAAGTTTCCTCTATTTCCGCTTACTCCTCGGTTGCCAATATTTTAAAAAATGATTTAACAAATGAAAATTTTACAACAACTAAGTTAATCATGAATCTTTAAAAAACATAAGTCAAGATGAAAAAGACTATTTAATCGAGTTAAACAGGTTAGCAAAACTGCGTGGGGAACGAAAATTAGAAACTTGTGGGGAAAATCTGTCTACCATCAATCTGGGGCTGAATGAAGAAGTCAAAGAAATGGAGATCGGGAGCTTCATGCAAGGGGCTGACAGGGAACAGCTGATCAGTTTACTCAGAGAATTTGTTGATGTGTTTGCCTGGTCATATGAAGACATGCTAGGTTTAGATCCGACGATCGTGGAACACCAAATTCCTACCTTTCCTGACGCCAAACCGGTCAAGCAGAAACTACGCAGAATCAAGTCGCAGTGGGCCCTTCAGGTTAAAGAGGAGATCGAGAGGCTGCTACAAGTAGGCTTCATCCGAGTTGTGGAGTATCCCCAATGGTTGTCCAATATGGTCACAATTGAAAAGGCGAACGGCAAAGTCCGGATATGTGTTGATTTCAGAGACCTCAACAAGGCTTGCCCGAAGGATGATTTCCCGTTACCAAATATTGACATTTTGGTGGACTCGGTTGAAATGCACAAAGTGAAGTCGTACGTTGATGGAATGGCGGGTTATAACCAAATTAAGATGGCAGTAGAAGATCAAGAGAAAACTTCCTTCATCACCCCGTGGGGGACGTTCTGCTATACTGTGATGCCTTTCGGTCTTAAAAATGCCGGAACCACTTATCAAAGAGGTGCTACGACCCTTTTTCATGACATGATCCACAAAGAGCTTGAAATCTACGTGGATGACATGATTGTTCACTCAGTTGAAGAAGGCGCTCAGCATCTTATTGACCTCAAAAAGTTCTTCGAAAGGTTGCGGAAGTACCACTTGAAATTGAATCCTGCTAAATGCACATTCGGTACTGTCCGAGGCAAAGTCTTAGGTTTCTTGGTAACTGAAAAAGGGATTGAAGTCGACCCCGACAAAATAAAGGCCATCACAGAAATGCCTCAACCTCGAACTCAAAAAGAGGTGAAAGGTTTCTTGGGAAGGATTCAATACATTAGCAGATTCATACGGCAGTTAACCATGATGTGTGAACCGCTTTTTAAACTCCTAAAAAAGGACACCGATCGATCATGGGATGAAGAATGCCAGATTGCTTTTAAAAAGGTCAAAGAATACTTGACAAGCCCACCGGTCTTGGCGCCACCTCATTCGTACGAACCCTTACGACTGTACCTAACAGTTACTTATACTGCAGTAGGAGCAATGCTTGCACAAGAAAAAGAGGACTCCTGGGTGGAAAGTGCCATCTATTTTGTTAGCAGAAAGCTACAAGGGAGTGAATTGAACTACTCAGCGTTGGAAAAGGCATGTACCGGTTTGGTTTGGGTCTCGCAGCGATTAAAAATTTATCTGCAATCCTTACCTGTCCAGATTATATCCCGAATGGATCTAGTGAAGTACATCCTCGAAAGGACAAACATGTCCAATCGAGTGGCCAAGTGGGCTTTTCTCTTAAGCGAGTTTGATATGACTTACGCAACGCCTAAGTCCATTAAAGGAACGGTGATAGCAGACCAGCTTGCAGATTTGGCTCTTGATCTTGAGCCCGGACCAGAAGCTCAGTTTCCCGATGAAGGGATCTACACTGTTGATTGTTCGGAGAATAAGTGGCAACTCTTCTTTGATGGGGCTGCCAACAAGAGAGGTTTCGGAATTGGAATCTTGCTCATTGATCCAAGTGATGCGCACACGCCCATTGCTATCCGGTTAGACTTCGACTGTTCGAATAACACAGCAGAGTATGAGGCTTGCATCGCCGGCCTGGGAGAAGCATTAAATCGAGGGGTCAAAGAAATTGAAGTGTTCGGGGACTCCGCCTTGATCATCAATCAGGTCGAGGGAAAATGGAAAATCCTGGATCCAAGACTACAGCAGTATCATATTCGACTGGTAGCGCTCACAGAACGCTTCTCAGATATCTCATTCCATTATCTCCCAAGGGACCGAAACAGATTCGCAGATGCATTGGCTACTCTAGCCTCCATCATGGAATTCCCTGCAGATGTTATGGTAAAGCCGTTTGTGGTTAATAAGAGATCAATCCCAGCCTACTGCCTGGATATTGAGCTAGAAAGCAAAGAGAATGAAGAGACGTGGTATACAGACGTATGGAATGTGCTCAGGAATGGGACCTACCCTCCAGAAAGGGATAAAAGGGCAAGGATTGCAATGCGCAGATGGGCCTCCCAATTTGTGATTTCCGGAGATCAGTTGTACAAAAGGTATCATCACGGACCAAATTTGCTCTGTGTAGATAAGACTGAGGCGAATAGAATCATGGATGAAATCCATGGGGAACTGTGTGGACCCCACATGAATGGGCACATGCTCGCTAAGAAGATAGTGAGGCAAGGGTACTACTGGACCATGATGGAAAAGGATTGTATGATGAAAGTGCGAACCTGTGATCAGTGTCAGCGGTACGCTAGTCTACAACATCTGCCGCCACACGTTCTTTATCAATCAACTGCTCCTTGGCCTTTCTCCACATGGGGGATAGATGTTATTGGTCAGGTCAAACCGAAAGGTTCGGGTGGGCAAGAATACGTGCTCGTAGCTATCGATTACTTCACCAAGTGGGTTAAGGCCGCTGCTTACAAAGTTTTGAATGCCAAGAAGGTAGCCGAGTTCATTCGTACCAACATTTTCTACAGATATGGGGTCCCTTATGAGATGATCTCAGATAATGGAACTCACTTTGAAGGGGAAGTCAACCGATTGCTTGACGAATTCTGGGTGGTCAGACACAAGTCATCCCCCTATCGACCCCAAGCTAATGGAGCGGTAGAAGCGGCGAACAAAACCCTGGATAACATCATTAGAAAGATGGCTATCACTGGAAAAGATTGGTCCGAGAAGCTGCCTTTAGCCTTGTGGGGATACCGCACATCTGTTCGGACACCGACTGGGGCTACTCCTTATTCACTTGCATATGGCATGGAAGCAGTTCTCCCGATTGAGCTTGAAATCCCCTCTATGAGAGTGCTACTTGAGAATCAAGTGTCTGAAGTTGATTGGTTACAAAGTTGCCATGAAGAGTTAGCATTGCTCGATTAAAAGCGGTTGTTGGCCCTTGAGCACAATCGTGCGTACCAGCGCAGAATTGCCAGAGCATTTAACAAGAAAGTGAAAGACTGCAATATCAAAATGGGAGATCTTGTGCTGCGAGAAAATCCACCAAGTTATGTCGACCCCCGAGGGAAATGGAAGTCTCCATGGTTGGGCCCCTACATTGTCAAGAAGATACAGTCTGGTGGAGCCGTGTTCCTGCAAACTGAATTTGGAGAATACCTTGTTCAGCCCTGCAACCTCAGCAAATTGAAGAGGTATTATGCGTAGAAGACGCAGAGATTTGTGTTTTCCTATCGAGTCTGTAAAAAAAAAAAAAAAAAAAAAAAAAAAACCGCAAAAGACAGCCCCACTAGAGGTGAAAACCCGAAAGGGCAGTTCTAGGTAAAAAACAGGAGGCGCGCAAAATTTCATGTAACTGTGTCGAACTACGTTGACCTGAGCCTCTAAAGAGGAACGTAGGCAACCTTCGGGTCCGGTCATTAAAAGTAAAGAAAGCTTTTTATTCCCCACGTTGAACTTGCAAACATTACATTCAAAAGGAAAAACAAACACAACAAACTTTGAAATAAAAACACATCATCTTGGCGTGGCAACCAAGGATTAAAGCGAAAATAACTGAAACTTTATTCAGGGACTGAGACGATCGAACACGTTCGGATAAGGACCCGTCGAGCTTTCTCCCCTTTGATTCTCAGAGTTCGTTGCATCAGGCTAGGTGTTCCTTGAAGTTGAGCCCCGATCATTTCTGCGGTGCCGGATCGATGACCGCTGCGTGGTTGACTCCCGCCAATCTGATTCTGGAAAACTGTCGGCCCTGTTATCTGGAAATAGTAATCCCCAAACAGAATTTCTGGACCTACGAGCTCCAGTACCAAAGCTGCAATGGTAGCGGTTTCTTCAGCAATTTGAGGGCCCAACCACTCAAGATATTCCAAAGTGGGTTCATAAAATGTGTCCCCTTCACCCCGGCGCCTGCCTCGACCGATGTGTGCACCATTCTGATACCAAACCTCTTTGATCAAGTTGTATATGTTGGTACTCACCGGCAAATTATCTGTGATGGGAAGGTCAGAAAAGGGGATCCCTTGGACTTGTCCGAACTGGCGAGCCACCCGTTGGCCCAAGTAGAAAGTGGTGGAGCGAAGCCCAGCCAGCCAGATGAAGGAATGACCCGCACTCGTAATGAGATACCTGCTCAAACCCCAATGCGGAAGCACCCACGTGATGTCTGCCGATGTGATCCGCCAAAAGTGTCCAACCCATTCCTTGACGGTAGTGCAGTTTTGCCTGTATAAACCTCGCCTTGGAAGCATAGAAGGGGTATAGTCTGGATTCGACACCGGCCGAATGATCTTGAGATGCTCCTGAAGCCAGATCTGCAATAGAATGGGGCTGCCCGACGTGAAAGCATCACCTCTGGGATAGTAGCCGTCCAGCCCATGCAAAGTCTCATCCAAGAGGATAGTCATCACGTTGCCGGCACCACGCTTGCAAGAATCAACGATGTCCACCATCCTTGAGTCGATGAAGCCATCGTAAGAAATGAAAAACATCTCTGCAAATTGGCACATAACCAAGGTAAAGTCCCTACGGTCGGAGTACACCGGGTTATGAGGGTCAGCCTCGCCAAAGATTTCGGGGAAGCAAGTAATGTCAAGGTGGGTCCCATGAAGGAGAACCCTTGAGAAGTCAATATCAAAGCCGAAGGTTTCAATGAGCCACCGAGCAGGTGTCCTGCGGGAAGTGGGCACCATAGCCTTACCGTAAATGGTATTGCCTGTAATGGCGCAGAATTCCTCAAAGGTGGGACACAGTTCGTCTTGATTGAAATTGAACAAGTGGGTCCGGGTTGACCAGAAAACAGAAGCACCTCGGATCATCTCCCACTGAATGGGAAGCTTCCTCAGAGTAAAGAGCAACTTGAAATGATAGTTTTCTTCTAGCACCGCTCGTACATTATTTGGGTATGAATTCACCCAGCAGTCGAGTCCTACCCGGTATTCTTCGATGTTAACCAAGGTTTGGCCAAGATTAGCCATTTTAGAAGGGAAATGAGCTAAAGGATGCAAAGCAGGAAAGAAGGAGAAGTTGGTTGGTGTGAGAAATAAGAAGAGCTCCCCCTCCCCTTTTATAACCTCCCAAAAACTCGGCCTAAATCATCAGTATTCCAAAAGGGGTTGTCTCCCCGTCCCCCCTAGCCAAAAGCAAGGTTCAAAAAGTCAAAAACCCAGCAGAAGGTGTCAGTCGTCCGTACGGTGGCTCTTAGAAAAGCTGACATTTTCCTTGTCCTCATCCCTAGGCATTGAACCTTGTCCCCTTTATCATGAATATAACCACAGCCGCCCTCTGAAATCCGGGCTTGATTCAGTGTTGGTCATTAATCGCGAGTCGGTGTCATTTAAAAAAAAAAAAAAGAGTATCTGGAATTTCAGAATAAAAGAAAGATTGTGTTCGGTCAGAATAATCCAATTTTTATCTGTGTGAATCACATCTGCCACTGCATGCAAAGCTAACTTGCAGATCAACGGACGAAGCCGATCCTGTTATCCCTCCCAATAGCAAAAAAGAATCAGTCGGGGTTAAAACATCACCAGTGGATCACACAAAGCGGTGGTTTCTCGCTTAAAAAAGTACAAAAATCTCATCACACAGCAAAAACAAAGGCAGAAGAATCTGGACGGCGCAGAATGCAGCGTATCCTTGATTTTAGTTTGTGTACATAAATGGCTTCAGTTGTTTATTGCCCTCAGTTTTTTCGAAACATCGGGATTACTTCCCCCGAACTGTGCAACGTCATAGGTCCCCCTTTTGAAAAGATATGTTGTTCCAGCTTGGTCTTCTCCGGCGCCCGAGATTACCTCCCCGAACTGCGCAACGTCGTACGTTCTCCCTTCATGATTTCCATCCCTTTGCAAAGAGAGATCAAATCTCATGCACCCTTTACTCGGATTGTACCTTGCGTCAACCCTTGAGTCGTGTTGGTCTTAAACCTTCTCTTAATTGTTCGAGTCGGTTCTAATCAGAACTATGACTCGACTTGATTCCCACGGCGGGATACGTAGGCAGTTCACAACGTTGGACTCAGTCGCTAATTCTCGCAATTTGTTGGTCAAATACCAACCCCCCAGCAAAGAGACTTCGCTTCTCAATGCAACTCCCCAGCAATGCTATGTTGTTCCACCCTGGTCTTCTCGGGCGCCCGAGATTACCTCCCCCGAACTGCGCAACGTCGTACGTTCCCCAGTTGAAGTTATGTTATTCCACCTTGGTCATCTCGGGGGCCCGAGTTGTACCTCCCCAAAACTACGCCGCAATTTGATTCCCGCAAGGGGTACGTAGGCAGCTTACCTTGGTGAGCTCAGTCGCCCATTCTCGTAGGTAAACCGGGAAACCGGAACCGACCATTGTCTGTGTTTGATTGATAGTTTGAGTTAGAACTACGGAGGCTTGATTCTCGAAAGAGATACGTAGGAAGTCCTACCTTGGACCCAGCTGTTACACCCTAGACGAGATCGAGTGTCTCTTAGTGAATCGTAGAATGCCCTTTAACCAGGAGATTCGACGAGGGGCTCTGTAGATACCCTGATCTCGCACCCCTAAAAACCCACCTTGAATCGGTCTAAACCCGAAAATTGACCTAAAACCCTCGATTTGGCTGTGCGGGACTGCCGTGAGCCTTATCGGTGCATCGAATGGATAAACGGACTTCAAATTCATGATCAGAGCGAAAAAACGAGCAAACAGGCAAAAATTTCGTTTTTCGAGGTGCGGGACCGGAAACGGGGCCCGCAACCCCCCGAACTGCTCGCTGTTATCCATTTTGTGCATTAAAAATATATTATTACCTTTCCTTGCTAATTGACATATTTCAGATATACCGGCGTGACCACAAAATTATTCCAAGCAACTTTCATGTTGGGCCCGCGGACAACCGGGACACCGGAGCGCGCACGACGAAGCGGAAAGCCGGAGCCGGAAAGATGGTTATCCAAATTGGAAAATATCTCAAAATATCTTATCAACTGGTCAAGAAGAGCATAAAATATATTATTGTCGTTCCTTGCTCATAAAAATATTTCAGATATACCGGCCTGACCAGAAAAATATTCCGAACAACTTTCATGTTGGACTCGCGGACAACCGGGACACCGGAGGCGCGCACAACGGAGCAGTTACGGAGCGAAAAGCCGGAACCGAAAAGATGGTTATCCAAATTGGAAAATATCTCAAAATATCTTATCCATTGGTCAAGAAGAGGAAAAAATATATTATTGTTGTTCCTTGCTCATAAAAATATTTCAGATATACCGGTCTGACCAGAAAAATATTCCGAGCAACTTCCATGATGGACTCGCGAACAACCGGGACACCGGAGACGCGCACAACGGAGCAGTTGTGGAGCGGATAGCCGGAACAGAGATAAGGAAGATGACTTTAAGCCTTAGTCAAGAAGGATAGATGATGAATCCACCAATTTACAACCTCCCCCCTCCAAGTTACAACCAATTTACCACCTCCCTCCTCCTATATACACCACTCTCATCCATTTCAAAAAGAGAGACACAAAAACAAAAAGAAAAAAAAACCCTACCATCCTCCACTCTCATTCTCTCTCAACAAGAACACCACCACCACACCATCACCACACCACCACTCCTACACCACCCCTACACCACCCATAAATCACCAAACAAACCACAAAAAACACATCAAAGCCAAAACTTTGATCAAACACAAAGCAAAAAGAAAAGAAAAAGTCTTCCCTTGGTTGACAAAGGGAGCACCCATAATCTCAAAAGCTAGGTAAAACTCTATGTAAACCTTGGCTCTTTAGATATGTAAGCAATATTGGGAGTGGTTTGGAACCTAGTCAAATAATGACTAGGTTTCCTTCATCTTCCATGTTTTTTTTTAGCTTTGTAAAGCTTTGTTTATGTTTATAAATGATGATCATGTGATGCTAATACTCAGTTTATTATGTTTATATATGTTCATAATAGTCATAATATTCATATGCTTTAATTTGTGTATGAAAATCTTCATGTTTCTCTCAAAGGGCGTAAATCTGCCCTCTTTGGCTTTCCTTCATGATCATGCATGTGAAAATCATTATTTGTTGAGAAATAGCTCTTGGATAATGTTTTTAGCATGTTAAATATCAAAGTCCTTGAGTTTCATGCCTTTGTTTGAAGATATAGTAGTGTCTTGAGGTCTATAATCATGCCCCATATAATCAGTTTTTACTTTCTGTATAGAGTCTTGATTTTGATGAGCTTGTAAATCCATCTTAGAATGGTTTTATGGTTTAGTTCAAAGAAAAAACGTTGTTCATAACATGTTGAAATATATGATACTAAAGTTTCATGTTCATATTACATGCCTAGATCATATTTTCATGCATAAATTTGGGTCTCAGTGATTCTGAGTTGTTTATTCACTGTGGTACCTTTCTGTGTTCTTGGGCTTCAAACCTGATGAAACATAATTTTATGGACAAATATCAAAACATGGATTTTGTTCTACACAAACTCAGGATGATTATTATATTTTTTATACATTTTTTGGATCAATGGAAGTGCTCCTTTCAAACATATGTTTCAAACTCAAAAATTAAGATTCTGCACTTCCAGTTTCTGACATTGAAATGTCAGAAACCTTTTGAACCACTAAAACTCATCCTATGAACTCCAAATTTAGGGATATTCATTTTTTATGCGTGGTATTAAACTTTTGTTCTTTGGGTTTTGTCAGATTCCAAGATAATATGGTGAAAATTGGTGATAAACATGCTAAGGTTTCTGTTTGCCTTTTCTGGGCTGAATTTTGTGATCAACTTTATTGCATGTGTTTGGGGCCTAAACTTGGTCCAAAAAGTCTACAAAAACTCCCTTGTGATCCCTAGTATTCAGGGATTAACCCCCAATTTTTATTTTTGGAATCGGATTGATTTTAGGACAGGTACGACGGCTCGGGGACGGAAAGTGTCACCGAAATCAACAAAAGCACCGTCGAGGATATTTATTATTATTTGTGGGATTTGTCTCCCCTATTTTTTGTATATGTGTAATTGTGTAATCTCCCCTCCCGTGGATGTATTATTGCTTGATATGATCAAAACCATTCTTGAAAACCAATCGGGGAATCCACTCAAACCGAGTTCCCGGTTGTGAATAAAAATGAAACTTCCTAGAATAGGAAGACCTCCATATATATTTCATCACCATTTTTTGGTAGGGCATAAAATCCAAATTAAAAGGCATAAAATTGAATATAAGTGGCATGCATATAGAGACCATCACGGGCGAGAAGAGTGCCTAACCCCTTCTCTTCTCGTAACTTAGCCCCCGAACCCATTTTCTCAAAAAAGGTTTTTTCTTCATTTTTCCTAAAATCAAAATGAGGTGGCGACTCTTGCAATCAAATCACAGCATCAAGAAGAAACCATTGTGTGAAAACCGAGCGCATTTCCAAAAGCGTATCAGCACGAGACGGACGCGAACCGCTTTCACGGGCGGTCATTTCGCGGTGATCCGATCATCTCGGGCGCGGGCTCTCACAACGAGCCTATCATTGAAGGGGTACGAGGTTGCACAAAATAATCCCCAGCTAGTCAGTTGGTTTGGGCAGCGAGCAACAACATGTAATTCAAGCTTCTACAAGCATGTCCCTCTAAAGTATGCCGAAAGACTCCCGAGAATGGAGTGGCTCTGGCCATGTCCCCTTGTGTTTGTTCCCCCACACGAGGTCGAGTCTCTTGTTTTGCTCAACAAGTGATGACGCCCAAGGGGCTATGTGACTCGAGAATGAAAACTTCTCTTGCTTCATTTGACAGTTAATGAGCCCTAGGGCTACGCTCAAGAAAGATGTGTGAGACTATCCTCAAAGTCTCTCAAAAGGAATGTCGAGAAGCACCTTCTTGTCATGTATGCTCATACTTGTTCCCCCGATCAAGGATAGGCCCTTCTCGTTCCACTCCTAATCAATGGTATCACTCTAGGGGGTACGACCAAGTTTTAAAGGCTCCCTCGGCAAGAAGAAATTCACTTCAGTGTCCCCAGCGGAGTCATGTGCAACATTGGAAGCTTCCTCAATTCGGCACCGAAGGTCTCAAGGGGCTTCGCAATCTACAATCTTTTGGGCTACGGCATTACAGTGATACAAGCAAAGGGCAATATTGGGGCTTCGCAACCGACAGTCTTTTGGGACAACAATGCTCAAGCAATGCAATGTGGAGAAGTCTTATATGAAAGAGATCAAGCTTCAAGGGTCTCCCAACACCTCAATTCAAAGGTCTCTTGGTTTTAAATGAGGGCTCCGATGTTATGAATGAATTTGATGATTTTTGTTAGGACTTACAACGAGATCATGAAGGAAGTCTTAGAGAAAAGGAAAAGGATTCAATGAAATGCCAATATGATAACTCGACCAGAGTTACGGCCAATCCATATGTTTCTGCAAGTACTGCACCCCCTTCTCCAAGATCAAAAGCACAGGCTGCACCCGAAGATCCGTTATTAGTTCAACTCAAGAAGACTCAAGCAAACATACCGTTTGAGATTTTATCACGCCAAGGCCTTATCTTCCACAACAACATAACCCACGACTTTGAATAAGGGCTCCAATGTTATGAATGAATTTGATGATTTTTGTTAGAACTTTCAGCGAGATTATGAAGGAAGTCTTAGAGAAAAGGAAAAAGATTCAATATGCTAAACTCACGTGACTGGGTTATAGCGGGAAATGCCTCGGCCGATCCCAATGTTTCTGCAAGTACTGCACCCCCTTCTCCAAGATCAAAAGCACAGGTTGCATCCGAAGATCCGTTATTAGTTCGACTCAAGAAGACTCAAGCAAACGTACCGTTTGAGACTTTATCATGTCAAAACCCTATCATCCGCAACAACATCACCATCTCCCACGAGACATTTCCCGAAGATTCTACTTCATTTTCAACATGGACCCTCCGCCACTTGGGACCAACCACAAAAAAAGGGGCCATTCATCTCCAAACAAGAGGAAGATCACTTTCATGAGTGCAACTTGGAGCTTCACACCAAAAGGTCTTCACATCCCGCCATCTACAAGCTCGCAAACAACAAGCCCACGACACTTGGGCTTAGTAATCTCTCGAAGCTTGGTATCAATGATCTTCTCTTGGAGCTTGTTCACGTCAACAGCAAAAGACGATTTATTTGAAAAGGTCAAGAGTCGATTCATCTTGGGTCTATGCAAGTCTCTCATAGTTTGGCATCAAAGGCATTCTAGAGGCTTTACAGTCAGCAACCCCTTATCTCGGCATCAGATGTCTTTTGGAGCCCCATAACTGACACATCTCTTGGGGCTAGAAATCACTTTTCGTTGGACGCAACGGCAACGACGATAGAATTCAAGCAAGGCAGTCCGGACTTCGATTGAACATGACTTGATCTTGTGTTGGCTTTACAAACACACAATGGTTAAAATGGTTCACCCACGAACTAAAAAAAAAATCTTTTTCTCACGTGTGTGCATATTTTTTCTTTCTAATTAAAACAAAATATATTTTTTTTTTCTTTTCTTGCGTAAAATTATGTGTTTCCTTTTTGCTTTGCTCCTAGCATTCTCCCCCACCACTCTCCATCATCCTTGAACTACGCTGGTCTGATTCCTTTCAAGGGATACATAGGCAGCCTTTGGGCACGACCAACCCATCATTCAGAATACCATCTCACCGACACTCCATCAAAGGCAAAAACAATTCATCATCACCAACATCATCATTCTCCATCCAAAGCATGGACATTCTTCATCAAAAGCATCAAGACATCCACCACCACGACATTAATCCATCCAACGGCAATGGTAAGTAAAGGTATGAATACATCCGAGGCTTGCCTCAAATCACACCGCACACAAAATCACTTTCTCCATTCTTACAAAAATTCTCTCTCATGCAAAACTGCCTTCAAATCACATCACACCACAAGAACAATTTCTCTCATAACTGCAATTTCGCATATCATACATGTCACAAGCACATATACCTGCAAAGCACACACTTAACAGGTACCACCACAAGGTCAACAGCATCTGCCACTCAAGGCACTTCATCCCCAGCAGAAAGTGATCCGCCGTCAACTACGCCTGCATCCCATAGAGTCAAACAATTACAGTTTAATGACAACAACTCGGTCCATGGTGAGCCGCAAAATCACCACCTATAGGCAGATGGAGCCTCGGTTCCCGCCATCCGTAAACGGATCCCGCATCAGCAAACGGATCCCGCATCAGCGAACGGATCCCGCATCAGCGAACGGATCCCGCTTCAGCAAACGGATCCCGCATCAGCAAACGGATCCGGCATCAGCAAACGGATCCCGCTTCAGCAAACGGATCCCGCTTCAGCAAACGGATCCCGCATCAGCAAACGAATCCCGCATCAGCAAACGGATCCCGCTTCAGCAAACGGATCCCGCATCAGCAAACGGATCCCGCTATCAATAAACGGATCCCGCATCAGCAAACGGATCCCGCATCAGCGAACGGATCCCTCATCAGCAAACAGATCCCGCATCAGCAAACGGATCCCTCTTCAGCAAACAGATCCCGCATCAGCAAACGGATCCCGCCATCAGCAAACGGATCCCGCTTCAGCAAACCGATCCCGCTTCAGCAAACCGATCCCGCATCAGCAAACGGATCCCGCTTCAGCAAACGGATCCTGCTTCAGCAAAACGGATCCCGCCATATCCTTTCTATATCAATAAAGCCGCTCACACAGGGAGCGCACCCCTATCCTTCTGTAGACACCCCGCCTTGGTCCTCTCACTTTGATTGCATACAAAGTATTTTTATTTAACTCATTTTCGTTAATTTCTGTTACTTCGGTTAAGTTCTTAACTGATCCCGTTAGTTTTGGACTAAACTGCATAACAGATTTAACTTTTAGGGTCATTCTGTCATTCTGTCCTTTCCTGTCGCGGGCGCTTCCGGAACTATTAAAGGGCTGCGCGCGCGTCTCGCCCCAAAAGTGGGACTCGCGCGCTTCCCATTTTGGCAATAACGGATTGCACCTTATTTCCCTCCCTTTTCTTATTTGCAACATCTCTTTCTTGATCAAAAAAGACTTCTTTTCTCATCCACATTCATCCCCCCTAGTTTTATAACCTCCAATCCCATTATTCTAGCCATCTCTTTAAAACAAAATAATTAATTTTTATTTTATTTGATTTTCTTTTATTTCTTTCATTCATTATTTTATTTATCTTATTTTCTATTGGTCAATTCCATCTCACATGGATTGACCAATTTCCCTCCAACATTTCCCTCTCTTTTTTACCTATAAAAACCATCATCTTCTACCTTAGAAAGGGACTCTTTTTACACTCTTTGGACCAACTTCATCTTCCCTACAAGAACTATACACAAGTTCTCTCAACACATTTTCCCTACAAACAAACACTACACAAAGTGTTGCACAACCATTTCTATAGAAACAACACCATCTTCAAGTCAAAGTCTAAGGTCCTCTTTTCTAAAGGTACTTTTATTCTTCTTCTCTTTTATTCTAGTCTTACTAGTATGCAATCCCCATCAATTGGGACATGACCAAATGACCACTTTACTACATTAAAGTTGGTTAAGGTTATCTCCCTATATTTTAATCTCTACTTTAATTTCCTATACATTTCTTAATGTAATTGTTTAGCATACATTTATAAATAAAACAATTCTCTTTTCTTCCCCTTTTTCTTTACATTATAATTGATAGCACTGTTAATAAATTGAAGGACATTTAGCATTAGAACACCAATAGTAGCAAGACCCGCATAAGCGGGGCAGAGTGGGTGTTTAAGTACTTCCCACTCCGTCACCTAACCCCCGAACCCTTCTCTCCCGAATCTCTGGTTTTGTACATAAATTAGGCTATTTATAGGTTTTTCTTATGTTCCTTTAAAAACATAGGTGGCGACTCTAAACAATCTAAAACAAGTTAGACATCCTAGGATAATTCACCGCTCTAGCCAAGTTGTGGTTTCCCGGGGTATCTACAGTGGCGACTCTGCTGGGGACGATTTAGAGGGTTAAACTTGCGTTCTTCATTTTTGGTGTTCTTTTATTTTATTTTCTGGGCATTCTGGTAAAAAGGGTAGGAAGCGCGCCTCTAGCCTTCTTGGCCTAACGCGCGCGCGTCCGACCCTTATTATCAGAATCGACCGCCTTCCTTCTTGTCCTTCAATTTCATATTTCTGTGCTAACAAGTTTCTGCAGGGGAAAGTTACATAATTTGGGACCAGGGCAATCCCCTGAGTCCGCAGTTTCTTCTAACATTCTGACAGGTACCCCATATGCGCGCGCCTCCCATATTCATTGCGCAATGCGCGCGCTTCCCACATCACTTCCCTGAGGCGCGCGCTTCTGGGCAATTTTACAGAAACAAAACAGTGCACAGAAAGCAGAACAGAGCAGAATGACAGTGTGTGGGCACCGGGCCTGCATACAATTTCTTTTACTTTCTGTTTATTTTTACCGGTCACATGGGTGATTCTGGAGTTGTAAATACGTTCTTATTTGTTTCCTTTTTTTTCTTTATTTGAAAAAAAAAAAATATTTTGTCACTTGTTAGACCTCACACTACATGCACATATTCTTATCAATTGCTCACTATCGAGTCACACAAGTCCAACCCCAAACCCGTCGAGACCCGTACTAGAAAGTTTCAAGCTCCACCCGACCTTGACTCTTTCGAAGCGGTCAACCTCAGCCCGTGGCGTAGTTCAAGACTACATGCCGGGGGTGACCTTTAAGCCTCTCTTTAGCCGAGCACAAACCACACAATTCTAGTCTAGGGTCTAACACTCCGTGACCAAGTCGGTTTTTCATGTGCCGAGATTTCCCTAAACTAATGTCTTCAAATCATACATGCCAACTTGTTGCAATGGACGAAATAAAACTCCGTCCCCAAAAGTGGTTATTTTGGACGAAAATAAAAATCCGTCCCCGCATGTATGATTTACTACATTAATTTAGTTTAATCCCGACACATGTAGGTCTCACAAGCGTGGTGGAATCCGATGAGTATATGGGACCACGAGAAGGTCTATATACTAGTGTTTCGATTCCACTATTTTTTCTAGAAACCCCAAAAAGGACTCCGTCCTTCCGACTTTTGTAAAAAAAAAAAAAAAAAAAAACAAAAAAGTGTCATTTCTTTATATGGTTGAGTCTTTTTCGTGTTTGTGGGTTAAATTTATTTTACTCAAAAGGTATTTGTGGGTCCAACCTAAGATCAACCGTGTTCTTTCAATAGGTCAAATGTCTTCCAACGGCAACAACAACAATAGTGGGTACTTCTCCGTGTCCAACGAAAGACTCTTCAACATAATAAGAGCCATGGGGGAACAAATGGATAGACTTTCCGAGGATGCCCGCCGAAAAGACGATTTGTGGCAAGTCCGTTTTGATCTCGAGAGGAAGATTCACAAGGAAGAGGTTTCCGAGCTCAGAGCCCGTTTGCAAGAGCTCACCAACAACAAGGAAAAGTTTAAGGGTAAAGCATGCTCAAGTGGCCCGTCCCTCAAAAGCTACAAAGGTACCGCCAACAACCGAGTTTTCACTCCTCTCCTAGGAGTAACCCAAGCCAAAGCATTTGAAACTTTGGTGGCAAGTGGAAAGGTCAAGCCTTTAGAGGGGTACAAGCCGAAGACGATACCGAAGAATCATGCACATGGTGAATGGTGCGGCTACCACAAGCATAGTGGCCATACTACCGAATGGTGCTTCCTTCTCCGAAACATCATCCAAGATTTGTTCGACAACGGCGAATTTACTGTGGGTGAAGAGCAACCTTTAGAGAGTGCCAACATGCAAGAACTCATCAAAGAAGAATGATTTGGTTTCGAAATGGGGCTTCTACAAGAAATCATGCCACAAGGAGACTACAACGACAATGGGGACTACAACAACAATCTCCGTTTCTCTTTCTCTACCTAGTAATAGGAATTAAAAAAAAAAAAAAAAAAAAAAAAAAAGTCAAAGTCCTCTTAAGTGTGCATTAAGTTTTCTTTGTCCAATTAATGTAAAATTTTGAGTCAAGTCTCATCATCAAATAAAAGTCGTTCTTGTCCTCATACACTCTTCCAAGTTGTTCAATCTAATTCTTGGCAAAATGATGAAAAGATGTCTAAACGAGTTTTGGAATGAAGGCCATCACTTGAACGCCTAGGGGCTAAATATTGTGACGAAGGCAACATCATCAACGACGAAGACAAAGCCAAGACATCAAAGGTGAAGCAACAACCATGGAAAAAAATCAAGCAATGTTTCAAAGGGGGGATTTAAAAAAAAAAAAAAAAATGCTCGCTAGGTTGAACTCTTCAAATCAACCTAGGCAAAAGTTAGAGCAAAAAAAAAAAAAAAAAATCCCCCCTCACTCAAAGAAGTTCACATCAAGATCAACATCATTCCATCCACCAAAGGAGGACGAAGCCACACGACGAAGCAACAATTCCATCCCGAAGAATGGAGAATTCACAAGAACTACGGTGACCTGAGCCTCTACACTGGAGGAACGTAGGCAACCTGCGGGTCCGGTCTCATGCAAGAAAGAAGATATGTTTAGCCCTAGCGTGTTATGGTGATCGGACTTCATCTCGAACTTGTCAAGACATCTTTGTACGATTCATTTGCCAATGAATTAATCACCAAAAGATTGAACAACTTTCTTAGGTTTGGAATCATTTCGCGTTCCTTGTCGAGTCTAAGGACTTCTATTCTTTCTCCATACTCCCAATTTCTTGCAATCAAATTGGGGCTTTCCTTCTCTTCTCTCTTAATTACTTACTTGCCTTCGTGAGTCATTCAATTCAATTAAAAAAAATACATGTCAATACTAGGGACACTTCCTTAGTCGAGTCAATGTCACTCATCTTTAGTGACAAAAGGTTTTCACCACAAAATCACATGTCTCTCATCCTCAGCTAGAGTCAATGCACACTTCCTCATTAATCGAGTCAAAATGAAGACGCAAAAGAGATGCCCGCTAGATTGAAAAACCCGAAAGGGCGGTCTAGGGAAAAAACAGGGTGCGTCATAAAAAAAATGAGAGAGTGAGAGAGAGAAGGGAAAGAGAAATGGAGATCCCCGGCCTCTAAAGAAGACAAGTTCTACATTGAATCTCCTCAGCAAGTCAATTCCACACCGAGTCAACTTTGGGATTGCAAAAGGCTCGACAAGATATAGCACCATCAAAGGTTGTCTTGGGTTATCGGCATCATTCTCCAGCAGTGTGAATTTTTGGGTTCATGAAAAGAAGGCCCGTGGTAACCAAGATCCATCCGAGAACAAGCCTATCATAAAAGGGCACGAGGTTGCACAAATAATCCCTAGCTAGTCAATTGGCTTGGGCAGCAAATAGCAACAACATGTGTCTCAGTTTTCAAGGCTTCTTCAAGTATGTGCTTCTAAAGTACGCCGAAAGGCTCCCGAGAAATGGAGTAGCTCTTTCCATATCCTCTCATGTTTATTCCCTCACACGAGGACGAGTCACTCTTGCTTTGCTCAACAAATGGTGACGCCCTAGGGGCTATGTGACTCAAGAACAAGGGATTCTTTTGCTTCATTTGGCAATCAATACGCCCTAGGGGCTATGCTCAAGAAAGATGTGTGAGACTATCCTCAAAGTCCCTCAAAAGGGATGTCAAAAAGCCCTCTTGTCATGTGTGCCCGTGCTCGTTTCCCCAATCAAGGGTGGACCTTTCTCGCAATCAATGATGGCACTCTAGGGGCTACGGTCAAGTCTTAAAGGCTCCCTCGGCAAAGAGCAATTAACTCCCCAGCAGTATCCCCAGCCAAGTCATGTGCAACATTGGAAGCTTCCTCAATTCGGCACCGAAGGTCTCAACGGGCTTCGCAATCTACAATCTTTTGGGCTACGGCATTACAGTAATTCAAGCAAAGGGAAGTATTAGGGCTTCGCGACCGACAGTCTTTTGGGCAACAATACTCGAGCAAGTGCAATGTGGAGTAGTCTTATGGCTCCATGAGAACAATCAAGATTCAAGGGTCTCTCAACACTTCAAGTCAAAGGCCTCTTGGTTTTAAATGAAGACTCCGATGTTATGAATGAAGTTGATGATTTTTGTTAGAACTCACAGCGAGATTTTGAAGGAAGTCTTAGAGAAAAGGAAAAAGATTCAATATGCTAAACTCTAATCAAAACAGGGTTATAGCGGGAAATGCCATGGCCAATCTCAATGTTTCTGCAATTCAGCACCCCCTTCTTCAAGATCAAAAGCACAAGGTGCAGCTCAGATAAAGTTGGGCCACAGCACTAGTTGCATCTGAAGATCTGTCATTAGTTCAACTCAAGAAGAGTCAAGCAAGCATACTCATTTGGGACTTTATCACGCCAAGACCTTATCCTCTGCGACCTCGACGGCACTGCAAGACATTACTGCATCCTTTGACATAAGCCCTCAGCCATTTGGGTATCGACCACAATGCGGCCATTCATCTCCCCAGTAAGAGCAAGAAGGAGATCTCTATCAAGAATTCTACCAAATGGTACATCCGCTCTCAATGCCGAGCCAATCACGAGATAATTTGGGGCTTTACAATGAAAGGTCTTCACATCCCGCCATCTACAAGCCCACGACACTTGGGGCTTTCCAATCTCTCGAAGCTTCGCATCAACGATCTCCTCTTGGGGCTTGCTCACTACAACAACAAAGGGCGATTTACTCGAATGGGCCAAGAGCTGATTTATCTTGGAGCTATGCAAGTCCCTCAAAATTTGGCATCAAAGGCATTCTAGGGGCTTTACAATCAGCAACCCCTCATCTCGGCATCAAAAGCCTTTTAAAGCCCCATAATCGACAAAACTCTTGGGCTAGACATCAATCTTCGTTGGGCACACCGGCGACAACAGAATTCAAGCGAGGCAATCCGGACTTCGACTGAACATGACTTGATCTTGGGTTGGCTTCACAAGCACACAATGGTTAAAATGGTTCACCCACAAACTAAAAAAAAATCTTTCCTCACATGTGTGCATATTCTTTCCTTTCTAATCTAAAAAAAAAAAAAAGATTTTTCTTTTTCTTTTTCTCCTTCTATGTGCAAAAGTATGTGCTTTACTTTGCTTTGCTCCTAGCTTCTCCTCCAGCATTCTCCATCATCCTTGAACTACGCTTCCCCTTCAAAGGATACGTAGGCAGCCTTTGGCACGACCAACCCATCATTCAGAATGTCATCTCAACAACATTCCATCGAAGGCAACGGCAGTTCATCATCTTCATCAAAAGTATCAACATCCTTCGGCAATCCATCTCCAATCAAGCGGCAATGGTAAGTGAAGGTATGAATGCATCCGAGGCTTTCCTCAAATCACACCGCACACAAAATCACTTTCGCCATTCCTACAATTGCTCTCTCTCATGCAAAACTGCTCTCAAACCACATTGCACCACGAGCACAATTTCTCTCTTCATACCTGCCAAGCACACACATAACAGGTATCACCACGAAGTCCACAACATCCGCTACTCAAGGCACTTCATCCCTAGCAGAAAATGGTCCACAGTCAACCATGCCCGCATCCCAACGGATTCTTCATTCAAAGGTTCACTAACGGCCTCCTCAAAGGTTCACTAACGGCCTCTTCAAAGGTTCACTAACGGCCTCTTCAAAGGTTCACTAACGGCCTCATTTCAAAGGGTTATCTAACGGCCTCGAAGGTTCACTAACGGCCTCATCAACGGATTTCACTAACGGATTCGTCAACAAAGGTTCACTAACGGCCTCGAAGGTTCACTAACGGCCTCATCAACGGATTTCACTAATGTATTCGTCAACAAAGGTTCACTAACGGCCTCGAAGGTTCACTAACGGCCTCATCAACGGATTTCACTAACGGATTCGACAACAAAGGTTCACTAACGGCCTCAAAGGTTCACTAACGGCCTCATCAATGGATTTCACTAACGGATTCGTCAAAGGTTCACTAACGGCCTCATCAAACGGATTTCACTAACAGATTCGTCAACAAAGGTTCACTAACGGCCTCGAAGGTTCACTGACGGCCTCATCAACGGATTTCACTAACGGATTCGTCAAAAGGTTCACTAAAGGCCTCCTCAAAGGTTCACTAACGGCCTCCTCAAAGGTTCACTAACGGCCTCATTCAAAGGTTCACTGACGGCCTCTTCAAAGGTTCACTAATGGCCCCCTCAAAGGTTCACTAACGGCCTCTTCAAAGGTTCACTAACGGCCTCAAGATTCACTAATGGCCTCCTCAAAGGTTCACTAACGGCCTCATTCAATGGTTCACTAACGGCCTCATTCAAGGGTTCACCAACGGCCTCGAAGGTTCACTAACGGCCTCCTCAAAGGTTCACTAACGGCCTCAAGGTTCACTAACGGCCTCCTCAAAGGTTCACTAACGGCCTCATTCAAGGGTTCACCAACGCCCTCGAAGGTTCACTAACGGCCTCATTCAAAGGTTCACTAACGGCCTCACTCAACGGATTCAGCCGGCAGGTTTACCAACGGATCATGCCACCCCCCTCTATCAACAAAAGACGCTCACATAGGGAGCGCACCCCTATCTCTAGCAATTTAAAATTACTTCTTTCATCGGGTATTTGCTTTCTTTTCTTTCTTTTTCTTTGTCGATGTCCTCGGCGGGTGTTTTTACTTTCGTCGACGCGTTTTGCTTTGCAATCCACGTCGCCGAGGGGCTCTGTAGACACCCCGCCTTGTACCTCTCACTTTGATTGCATACAAAGTATTTTTATTTAACTCATTTTCGTTAATTTCTGTTACTTCGGTTAAGTTCCTAACTGATCCCGTTAGTTTTAGACTAAACTGCATAACAGAGTTAACTTTTAGGGTCATTCTGTCATTTCCTGCCGCGGGCGCTTCCGGAACTGTTAACGGGCTGCGCGCGTGTCTCGCCCCAAAAGCGGGACTCGCGCGCTTCCCATTTTGGCAGTAACGGATTGCACCTTATTTCCCTCCCTTTTCTTATTTTCAACATCTCTTTCTTGATCACAAAAGACTTCTTTTCTCATCCACATTCATCCCCCCTAGTTTTATAACCTCCAATCCCATTATTCTAGCCATCTCTTTAAAACAAAATAATTCATTTTTATTTTATTTGATTTTCTTTTATTTCTTTCATTCATTATTTTATTTATCTTATTTTCTATTGGTCAATTCCATCTGACATGGATTGACCAATTTCCCTCCAACCTTTCCCTCTCTTTTTTACCTATAAAAACCATCATCTTCTACCTTAGAAAGGGATTCTTTTTACACTCTTTGGACCAACTTCATCTTCCCCTACAAGAACTATACACAAGTTCTCTCAACACATTTTCCCTACAAACAAACACTACACAAAGTGTTGCACAACCATTTCTATACAAACAACACCATCTTCAAGTCAAAGTCTAATGTCCTCTTTTCTAAAGGTACTTTTATTCTTCTTCTCTTTTATTCTAGTTTTACTAGTATGCAATCCCCATCAATTGGGACATGACCAAATGACCACTTTACTACATTAAAGTTGGTTAAGGTTATCTCCCTACATTTTAATCTCTACTTTAATTTCCTATACATTTCTTAATGTAATTGTTTAGCATAAATTTATAAATAAAACAATTCTCTTTTCTTCCCCTTTTTCTTTACATTATAATTGATAGCACTGTTAATATATTAAAGGACATTTAGCATTAGAATACCAATAGTAGCAAGACCCGCATAAGCGGGGCGGAGTGGGTGTTTAAGTACTTCCCACTCCGTCACCTAACCCCCAAACCCTTCTCTCCCGAATCTCTGGTTTTGTACATAAATTAGGCTATTTCTAGGTTTTTCTTATGTTCCTTTAAAAACATAGGTGGCGACTCTAAACAATCTAAAACAAGTTAGACATCCTAGGATAATTCACCGCTCTAGCCAAGTTGTGGTTTCCCGGGGTATCTACACCTTCGCAAATTTCAAATTCATGTTTTATCGAGTCTTTGTTTTCTCTTGTCGATGTCCTCGGCGGTTGTCTTTCTTTCGTCGATGCGTTTTACTTTGCAATCCAAGTCGCCAAGGGGCTCTGTAGACACCCCGCCTTGGACCTCTCACCCCGGTTGCATACATAGTATTTTTGTTTTTGTTAATTTCTGTTACTTCCGTTAAGTTCCTAACTGATTCCGTTAGTTTTGGACTAAACTGCATAACATAATTAATTTTAGAGTCATTTCTGTCTTTCTGTCATTTTTACCCGCGGGCGCCTCCGACACTGTCAACGGAACGCGCGCGCCTCTCGCCCCAAAAGCGGGACTCGCGCGCTTCTCATTATGGCAGTTACGGATTGCAGCCTTTTCCCTCCCTTTTTTTTTATCACAAACACTCCCTTTTTTCATTCACATTCATCCCCCCTTATTTCATAACTCTCAATCCCACATTCTAAGCCTTTTCTTTAAAACAAAATATTTCCTTTTTATTTTATTTGATTTTCTTTTATTTCTTTTATTTATTATTTTATTTATCTTATTTTTTATTGGTCACTTCCATTTCACATGGATGATCATCTTTTCCCTCCAACCTTTCCCTCTCCTTTTTACCTATAAAAACCACATTCTTCTACCTTAGAAAGGACCTTCTCTTTGGACTTGAAATCTCTACACAAATACAATATACATAATTCTCCCAAGAATTCTCTTTACAAGAGTTCTCCCAACAAGAGTTTAACACAACAAAACTCTACACAAATTGTTCTACAACAATTGCCTTACAACAACACCATTTTCAAGTCCAAGTTTGAAGCCCACTTTCTTAAGGTATTTTATTCTTCTTCTCTTATTTTCACATGTCTTGGTAATGTATGCAATCCCCATCAATGGGACATGACCAAATGACCACTTTACTACATTAAAGTTGGTTAAGGTTATCTCCCTACATTTTAATCTCTACTTTAATCTCCCCATTTCATTATTAATGAAATTGTTAGGATAATTCAACATTTAATCTTTAGCATAAATTAAATCAATAAAATCATTTATCTTTTTATTTCCCCTTTCTTTTCATTTTAATTGTTAGGACTTTTTATTGAAGGACATTTAGCATTAGAACACCAAAAGTAGCAAGACCCGCGTAAGCGGGGCGGAGTGGGTGTTTAAATACTTCCCACTCCGTCACCTAACCCCCGAACCCTTCTCTTCCCGAATCTCTGGTTTTCGTATATAAAAAATTGGCTTTTCTTAGGTTTTCTCGCGTTCCTCTAAAACATGGGTGGCGACTCTTAAAATCAAGTAGACATCCTAGGATAATTTACCGCTCTAGCCAAGTTGGGTTTTCCCGGGGAATCTACAGGGGTCAAGTTTAATTTATGCCTGTTGAAAGAAAAAGAAGTGCGTCCTGGCATTGATAAAGGGAAAGGGATTATTTCCTTGTGTGCTCCAAAATCTTGTATTTCAGGTACTACTCGTGTTATTGGGTTAGCTGCTGCATCGCGTCGTTCTACGAGGAAGAATGCATTTCGAGTACCACCGGTACAAATTGCACGACCTCCAACGCATGCGACTTCCATTGTCAAGTGCAAGATGCCTACTCCCGGGATGCGTGGTTCTTTTCTGGTACGTGATTCGGACTTGGGGTCAAGTCCTTTTCAAGTGGGGGAGAATGATGTAGCACGAAAAGCAAAGCCAGGCACAAGATCCGCCCGGAACTAAGAGACAACCCGGCTGGACCAAGCAGTGCACGGCCACGCCAAGTTCAACGCTCGACAGTGCGCAAAATGGGTGAAAAAGAGGAGACAGTCGACTGGAATAGCACGACCGTGCCCGGTAATTCGCCAGGAAATTCATTATTCGCATAACTCGTTTTCTTTATTAATTGTTTGGGATAATTTTGGTATTTTGTTAAAACAATTTTAGGGTTAGCGTTTTATTAGTTGCTAGGGTATAAATACTCTTTTCCTACTTTGTATTGAACATGTTTTTGATTTATTAATTTCATAGCTTGCTTCTAGGGTATTTATAAATCAAAAACATGTTCAATACAAAGTAGGAAAAGAGTATTTATACCCTAGCAACTAATAAAACGCTAACCCTAAAATTGTTTTAACAAAATACCAAAATTATCCCAAACAATTAATAAAGAAAACGAGTTATGCGAATAATGAATTTCCTGGCGAATTACCGGGCACGGTCGTGCTATTCCAGTCGACTGTCTCCTCTTTTTCACCCATTTTGCGCACAGTCGAGCGTTAAACATGGCGCGGCCGTGCACTGCTTGGTCCGGCCGGGTTGTCTCTGAGGTCTGGGCGGATCTTGTGCCTGTCTTTGCTTTCCGTGCTACATCATTCTTAGATTAAATATGCAAAAGCCATCTTCACTCTAAAGAAATCACTCTGGCAATAGTTGTTGTAAGTAAGAAATGAGTCAGACTATCCAATTTGTGAACAAAATAGATAGTCACGGTTGTTAAGATATTAACAAATTAATAGCAATTTAAACCAAAGGCAGTAAACAAACATTTGCAGAAATTATACAATCAAAAGAAATAATTAATCAGTGAAAAATAAGGAATGAAACAACAATTAAAATACTTATCGTGATTTTAAACGGAGTTGAATCGCCCAAAAAATTGGACTGGCCTTAAAGGAGATTTGCCCTCGTACATACTGGTGGCACCGACGAGCTCGACAATCTTCTTTCAGGATAATTCAACGACAGAGACGGAACTGCAGCACAACTCCTCCGACTCTACTCGACTGCTTGCTCTTTTCTTTTGAAAGTAAAAGTTAAACTCTCAAAGTCTTTGTGGAGAAAATATTGTATCAGCTAGTGTGGTTGTTGTTCTTGAAACCAAGTAGTCTCAACTATTTATAATTCATTCATGCTACTTTGACGTGTTTCGGGTAGCCAAGTATCAACGTGGGTGATTTCACTCAATCCCGTTAAGATAGATACGTGGGTTAACAACATGGGTTTATCCCATGTTTTGAAACCAGTAAACACATATTCATTAAACAAACATGATTTAGTCTTTTGACTTGATCAACTTTGTTTAAACTCACTTTTGAAATTAGCATTGGATAAGCCATAGGAATTTAAATGAAGTTTGTTTCATTTTACAATTTCTAACGTACAATATATAAATAATATATATATTTATATATATGTATTTTTGAATTGTAAAAAGAAACTTTATTTATTTTTCCTATCCATAACTTCTTTCAACAAGAGTTTTGGGAAGATTTAGAGGAGGTTGTGCAACGCGTACCTAGTGGTGAGAAGTTAGTCGTTGGTGGCGATCTTAATGGACATGTGGGGTCTAGTCGACACGACTTTGAGAGCATTCATGGAGGTTTTGGTTTTGGGGAGAGGAATGAAGCAGGGAATGGGATCCTGGAGTTTGCGATGGCATATGACTTGAGTATAATGAACACTTGGTTCAAGAAGCGAGAATCACACTTGGTGACCTATAGAAGTGGAGGTAATGCGAGTCAGATTGACTTCTTCTTAGTAAGAAATGCTTGTAGAAAGAGTTACACGGACTACAAGGTTATTCCAGGTGAAAGTACTGCAACTCAACATAGACTTGTGGTACTTGATTTTCGAAGTAGGAGAATTTCAAGGAAGAGAAAACCACTAGTAGAACCTAGAATCAAGTGGTGGAGGCTTAAAGGGGAGAATCAATATAGATTTCTAGCTAAGATGGACACTACTACTATTTGGTCGGGTAATATGGAGGATATGGATATAGATTCGACCTGGACTAAGATGGAGCATACCATAAAGGAGGTGGCGAGAGAAGTCCTTGGCGAATCTAAAGGAAGTGTTCCACCAAGAAAGGACACATCATGGTGGAACGAGGAAGTAAAGAAAGCAATAAAGAGCAAGTGAGAATGCTATAAATTATTAGGAAAATGCAGGAGTGAGGAGAACTATGAGAGGTATAAGGAGGCTAGAAGAGAAGCAAAGAAAGCAGTAAAAGATGCAAGAGCAAAGGTGAATCAGAAACTTTATGATAGATTGGATACAAAATAATGGGAAAAGGACATCTATAGACTTGCTCGTATGAGGGATAAGAGGACACGAGACATTGGGAGAGTTAAATGTGTGAAGGATGTGTTGGAATAGAGGACCAACCGGGACTAGACTTCGGAGCAAAAAGGAAGAAAATCGTCGGAGGGACTGTTGCTCTGGGCGGCCGCCCAAGGTGATTGTGGGCGACCGCCCACTTAATCAGACAGTTCAATCCGGAGAGCAGTTTTATGGGCGACCGCCCAGGACCAAAGTGGGCGACCGCCCACTTGTCGGGAGAGGCAAAAACTGGTTCGGATTTTAGGCCAATTTTCGGGTTCCTTTGTCCATCTAGGGTTAGGTTTGTATTCCTGGGCACATATTTAAGTAAAGTTCCGCCCCTAAACTCATTGTAACTTCAAGATAACATATTATAGTGCAAGATCCTGGCTTGGTAGTGCCCCCAGACGTAGTCAAACATATTGACGAACTGGGTAAACAATTTCTGTGTCTTTTCTTGCTTTGATTTCTTGTGCTTTGTTTGTGTGCTTTTATTGTTCTTGTGATTTGCATGGGTAGTGGAGGGCCATATCCTCAACAACTGGTATCAAGAGCTCTGGTTGGAGATCAAGGTTAATCGACCGATTGGTTTATCGAGCGATTGGGTGTTGTCAAGCAATCAAGAATGGGCAAGGACAAACAGGCGGTTGAGAAATTTGATGGTTCTGACTACGGGTTTTGGAGGATGCAAATAGAGGATCTTTGTTGGTAGTGGTGCCCTAGGCACGTTTAATAAACGTTGTAATTGTTATCATTTATTTCATATCAATAAAGAGATGTTTTGATTATTATTATTGTTCATGTTTACTTATAATAATCTCCGTCCCTAGTACTTGTTAAGCACTAGTATAAAGGCTAAATGATCATGAGATGATCATGTTAGATTTATGGGTACTTGTTTAGAACAAGGTACTGGACATGACCCGCTTTATGAGATTTATGTCTTGGTCTATGTCATACATATATCTCATATTAGTTATGTCATTTGAATCCTTAGACATGAAGTTATTATAGTCTTCCACTTGATGAACATTATGTTTGACATATTCAAACGCTACCTTTAACCGGGAAGTTATAAAGGGTATGATTGGCATAATCGGATTCACGTAGGGAAGAATAATAAGCTAAATGGATTTGTCCCTCCTCGGAGAGATGTCAAACTTGGGCCTCTCATAGGAATGATGTTGATGAAATGTTCGGCCGGACTCAAATGAATTGATTGGATCAATGTCATTTGGATTATCAACATATTCGGAATCGAGAAAGTATTGAACAAAACAAGTTGACTGTTTGACCATGACTTGTGTTCAATGACATCGTGGACAAAGGGATTGTGACATATTCTAAAGGAATGCGAACTTGTATCTAGTTATACTATTTGGGTAGGTATGACGGTTTGCTAGAACCTAATCATATCTTATGGGATCATGTTTGAGCTCATTGCCAACTTAGTATAATCCTAGAGGGTCACACACAATAGAACGAATCTTTAAAAAGGACTACATTGGAATTTTGGAAATTCTGGACTTTCTGGGAAGTGGGCGACCGCACATTCTTGACTGGGCGGCCGCACACTTAGCCAAATTTTGTACCAATTTTGTTTCAGATAGTTGTGCGACCGCACAAAGGGTATTGGGCTGCCGCACAGTACTGTCGGGTGGCAGATTCCTAATTTGATTAGGAAACGAATTTTGGACGGATTTTTACACAAGTTTCCTATTTGGAATAGGTCATACTTGTGTATAAAAGACCAAGTTCGGCTAGCACTCATAACGAATGATTTTGTGAGTCTCAAAGAGTTTGAGAGAGGGTTTATTTTGTTCCAAGACATTCTTGGTTGAGGAACAAAATAATACACAAAATAAATTCCATATAGTTCTTTTGATTGTGAAAAAGTGTTTCACAATTTGGTCTAGCAACCAAGATCCAAGAAGCTCCTTTGATATTTGTTCGAAGTGTGGATACCGCTAGAGGGTGAAAATCATCATCTTCAAAGTTCGTGTTCAAGCTTTGTGATCGTGATCAAGTCTTCAAACCTCCACCAAAGACCAAGAGAATTTGATAGCCATCAAGGGTTAGTTTATTCCTTTATTCTTATGTTGTATTTGATTTAATCATATGAACGGATCCATGGCTTTGGGTTTCAAAATTTTAATTGCTATATTCCGCTGCGCATGTTTGATCGAAACCCAACAGTGGTATCAGAGCCCCGTTCATGTTGATTAATTCAATACTTGGATCATGCTATGTGTATATAAATTGTTTATGTGCCTTGCATGATTTGAATATTGGAATATATGTTGTTTATGTGTTATGTGATTTTATGTGGTTTATTGTTTTGCAACTTTAATCGCACGATTCAATCGCAATAAATAAATTATGGTGGATTCAGAATTGTTGGTTATTAATTTTTGATTGGATCAAAGTTTTAATAATCGGGGAAAAACAATTTTGAGACAAAATTTTCGAACTTAAAAATTCTGCACATTCTGATGGCACTGGGCGACCGCACAAAACGTCTTGGGCGGCCGCACATGTTTGGGCGACCGCACAGTGGTTTTTGGGCGGCCGCACAAGGTGATCAGAAGGTCTGATTTTGGTTGAAAACCAGAATCTGGAATTTTTCGAAAGATTCAACAGAACCAGTAACAGAACCAGTCCAGACTTGCTGATCTGGAATGGGTTTTGGGTAGTTGGTTTGTGTGTGGATTTTGGGGTTTGATTTTCCTATTTGTTTTAGTCTTGTGATTCCTAGATTGGTTCAAAGTTTTGGATGGCTAATCTGCGTTCATCGAGATTGTGTTTCCCAAAATTGATCGCAATCAAAGTTTCAAAGATAAAACGAAGTTAGAATTATGAAGAGTTCATAATTGCTAAAATTGAGAAACAAAGTTCTTGATTCAATGATTGGAGATCCATGTGGAATTGTGAATGCAATTGGCCTACGTTCATCGAGACCATCTGTTGCTTAGTTTCGGCCACATGGACTACTTTCTTGGTTTCTTGAATTAGTGTGGGATTGTGGTTGCCTAATGGCTTAGTTCGACCGCACTTCTTGTTGTCTTGATTTGGAGATAATAACCGAAGTTGAAATAGTCTCATCCTCATAATTATAGAGAAACTAATGACACATAAATATCATGCTTAAATTAATAGAGATTAATTTAGTGGCTAAACTTGATGTGTAACATGTTTATATTATGTGCTCATAAATGTGTTATATGCTATATGTGATGAACCTTCAAAGAAAGTTTTAAGTCTTTTATTGCCATGCCATGATTAAAACACTTGTTAGTACATGAGTGATTTTGATGTAGATTCGCCCTAGCGAGGTGCATTAAATTTGCTTATGTATGAGCAAGATGGATAGTGTGGGCACGCCCTAGCGGGACACATTAACTGTGCGTTTAAAATGGTTAGATTTAATTGGGCGTCAAAACAGTTTTGGGCCTAGGCAAAGATGAGGTTTAACATGCTTTTTGAAATTGGATTTCTTAAAGAATCTCATAAAAGGAACTAAGAGTCATATGAGATATGATTGACAAGAGTTGTCTACCTAATTAATTTGATTTTGTGTAATCCGCCTTAGCGGACTTGAAATTAAATTAAAGTTGGATCTTAACCCATTTAAATTATATTATACATTGGATGTATATGAAGGTTATATAATTTAGTGGGAGTATTTTGTTTTAAAATACATTATTTATCTCTTTAATGAAAAACGGTACTTATTAAATTTTGGAAATTTTGCATATTTGTAGATAATGACTAATAACACTCAATCAATGTCGTTGCGATCGATACTTGAGAAGGATAAGCTCGAAGAGAATGGTACAAACTTTATGGATTGGATCCGTAGCATAAGAATCGTTCTTAGGCAAGAAGATAAGTTGTACATTCTCGATGGGCCTCTCCCTGCTGAACCACCGCCTACTGCCCCTAGGGTAGAAAGGGACAATTACAAGAAACATCGCAATGATTCTAGAGATGTAAGTTGTCTCATGCTTGCTGCTATGTGTTCAAAACTCCAACAAAGTTTGGAACATTTGGAAGCCTATGAGATAGGCGTGGAGTTGAGAACCATGTTTCAAGAGCAAGCTAGGCAAGAGAGGTACAAGACCATTGTTGCATTCACGACTAGTAAAATGAATGAAGGGCAACAAGTGAGTCCTCACTTTCTTAAAATGAAAGGTTATGTAGATCACCTTGAGAAACTTGGCTATCCAATCCCATTGGAGCTAGCCACGGATCTCATTCTTAATTCATTGCCTAAAAGTTATAATCAGTTTGTGATGAATTATAACATGCATGGAATGGATAAGAATCTCTCTGAGTTGCATGGGATGCTCAAAACTGCAGAGATGAAAATTGTGGAGAAAGGTTCTCCCGTGCTCTTGGTTCATGATGGGAAAAGGCTAGTGCCAAAGGAAAGGGTAAGGCAAAAGTTGTCAAACCTAAAATAAGCAAGGCAAAGGTTGCCAAGGCTTCTGAGGCAAAACCCGATTCACAAAAGGATGCAATCTGTTTCCATTGTCAAGAAATTGGTCATTGGAAACGTAATTGCAAGGCTTTCTTGGAAGAGCAAAAGAAGAAGAAGAGCAGCAAGGCTGCGTCGACTTCAGGTATCTATATGATAGATATTCTCCTTTCTACAACTGATTCTTGGGTATTGGATACCGGATGTGGTTCTCACATTTGTCTAAATGTGCAGGGACTAAAGAATAGGAGACTGCTTAAAGAAGGTGAAGTAGATCTACGCGTGGGGAATGGAGCAAGAGTTGCTGCATTAGCCGTAGGGACTTATGAAGTCACTTTACCTTCCGGATTAATTCTTGTTTTGAACAATTGTTATTATGTTCCGGATTTAAGCAGAAATATTATTTCAATTTCTTGTTTGGATAATGAAGGTTTTAAGTTTCTTATTGAGAATAAGAAATTTTCTATTTATTTAAATGATGTGCTTTATGGTATTGCAAATTCATTTAATGGCCTTTATATCTTGGATGTCAAGAATGAAAATAATGTCTATCATGTAAATAAGAAATCTAAACCTAATGATATAAATCATACTTATTTATGGCATTGCCGTCTTGGTCATATTAATGAGAAGTGTATCTCAAAACTCCATGGGGACGGACTTTTGGGTTCATGTGACTTAGAGTCATATGATACTTGTGAGTCGTGTCTTCTTGGAAAAATGACTAAGACACGTTTTACCAAGTTGGGTGAAAGGGCAAGCGACTTATTGGGGTTGATACATTCCGATGTATGCGGACCATTAAGTAGCAATGCTAGGGGAGGATTTCAATACTTCATAACCTTCACTGATGATTATAGTAGATTTGGGTATGTTTACCTAATGAAACATAAAAGTGAAGCATTTGAGATATTTAGAATATTTCAAAATGAAGTAGAAAAATAACTTGGCAAAAGTATAAAGGCACTTCGATCAGATCGAGGTGGTGAATACTTAAGTCAAGAATTTGATGATCATCTAAAGAATTGTGGAATAGTTTCACAATTGACTCCACCTGGAACACCACAATGGAATGGTGTGTCTGAGAGGAGGAATCGGACTTTGTTAGACATGGTTCGATCAATGATGAGTCAAGTTGATCTTCCAATATCCTTTTGGGGTTACGCCCTAGAAACCGCTGCTTTCACACTAAATCAAGTTCCAACTAAATCGGTTCCAAAGACTCCATATGAGATGTGGAGTGGAAAGAAACCTAGTTTATCTTTCATGAGGATTTGGGGTTGCGAAGTTTATGTCAAGAGACTTATCTCTGACAAACTAGCGCACAAATCTGATAAATGTATTTTCGTGGGATATCCTAAGGAAACTAAAGGATATTACTTTTACAACTGAGAGGACAACAAAGTGTTTGTTGCCCGAACTGGTGTCTTTCTAGAGAAAGAGTTTCTCTCCAAAGAAATCAGTGGGAGTAAAATAAATCTTGAAGAAATTCGAGACCCAGAAAATAACATTGAACCAATGGTGGAACAAGAACAAGAACCACAAGGAGTTGTGGAACCTGTTCAAAATACACAAGCATCTCGCAGATCTAGTAGGTTACGATCCGAGCCCGAGAGATATGGATTTCTCGTAACGGATAGTAACGAGGTAGAAATCATTGAGAATGATGAACCGTCAACCTACCAAGAGGCGATGTCTTCTCCTGATTCGGACAAGTGGCTTGGAGCCATGGAATCCGAATTGCAATCCATGCAAGACAATCAAGTTTGGAATTTGATTGATGCGCCCGAAGGTGTAAAAACCATAGGATGCAAATGGGTCTTCAAGAAGAAGACTGACATGGATGGGAAGGTGCATACTTACAAAGCTAGGCTTGTAGCGAAGGGTTATAGGCAAGTTCATGGTATTGACTATGATGAGACTTTTTCACCCGTAGCAATGATCAAGTCTATAAGAATTTTGCTTGCCATTGCCGCATATCATGACTATGAAATATGGCAGATGGACGTCAAAACCGCTTTCCTGAATGGAAAACTCCAAGAGGATGTGTATATGACACAACCAGAAGGTTTTGAACAAGATTCTAAGGTATGCAAATTGCAAAGATCCATCTATGGATTAAAGCAAGCTTCTAGGAGTTGGAATCTCCGTTTTGATGAATCGGTCAAAGAGTTTGGTTTCATCAAGAACGAAGATGAGCCTTGTGTATACAAGAAGATTAGTGGGAGCATAGTGCTATTCCTTATTTTATACGTGGATGACATATTACTCATTGGAAACGACATTCCTACACTTCAGTCTGTGAAGACTTGGTTAGGAAAGTGCTTCGCAATGAAAGATATGGGTGAAGCCGCATATATTCTTGGCATTAAGATCTATAGAGATAGATCAAGGAGGCTACTTGGTTTAAGCCAAAGTACATACATTGACAAGGTCATTAGAAGATTCCGTATGGAAAATTCTAAGAGAGGCACCTTGCCCGTGTTACATGGAGTTTCTCTAAGCAAGACTCAATGTCCTAAGACAAAAGATGAGCGTGAGAAAATGAATGATGTTCCATATGCTTCGGCAATTGGGTCCATCATGTATGCCATGATTTGTACTAGGCCAGATGTATCTTATGCTTTGAGCATGACAAGTAGATACCAATCCGACCCTGGCGAAAATCACTGGATAGCTGTAAAAGCGATTCTTAAGTACTTGAGAAGGACTAAAGACTCGTTTTTGGTCTATGGAGGAATGGAAGATGATCTCGTTGTAAATGCTTACACGGATGCAAGCTTCCAAACTGACAAAGATGATAGCCGATCGCAATCGGGTTTTGTGTTTATGTTAAATGGTGGAGCTGTAAGCTGGAAGAGTTCCAAGCAAAGTACAACCGCTGATTCTACAACAGAAGCTGAGTATATTGCTGCATCGGATGCTGCAAAGGAAGCTGTTTGGATTAAGAAGTTCATAACTGAACTTGAAGTGGTTCCTAGTATTGCTAATCCAATAGACCTTTATTGTGACAATAATGGTGCTATTGCCCAAGCAAAGGAACCAAGAGCACATCATAAATCCAAACACATACTTAGGCGTTTTCATATCATTCGAGAGATCGTTGATAGAGGAGACGTAAATATATCCAGAGTACCTACTGATGACAATGTTGCGGATCCGCTAACAAAGGGACTTCCACAAGCTAAACATGATGGTCATGTTAGGTCCATGGGTATTAGATACATGGGAGATTGGGCCTAGGGCAAGTGGGAGATTGTTGGTAGTGGTGCCCTAGGCACGTTTAATAAACGTTGTAATTGTTATCATTTATTTCATATCAATAAAGAGATGTTTTGATTATTATTATTGTTCATGTTTACTTATAATAATCTCCGTCCCTAGTACTTGTTAAGCACTAGTATAAAGGCTAAATGATCATGAGCTGATCATGTTAGATTTATGGGTACTTATTTAGAACAAGGTACTGGACATGACCCGCTTTATGAGATTTATGTCATGGTCTATGTCATACATATATCTCATATTAGTTATGTCATTTGAATCCTTAGACATGAAGTTATTATAGTCTTCCACTTGATGAACATTATGTTTGACATATTCAAACGCTACCTTTAACCGGGAAGTTATAAAGGGTATGATTGGCATAATCGGATTCACGTAGGGAAGAATAATAACCTAAATGGATTTGTCCCTCCTCGGAGAGATGTCAAACTTGGGCCTCTTGTAGGAATGATGTTGATGAAATGTTCGGCCGGACTCAAATGAATTGATTGGATCAATGTCATTTGGATTATCAACATATTCGGAATCGAGAAAGTATTGAACAAAACAAGTTGACTGTTTGACCATGACTTGTGTTCAATGACATCGTGGACAAAGGGATTGTGACATATTCTAAAGGAATGCGAACTTGTATCTAGTTATACTATTTGGGTAGGTATGACGGTTTGCTAGAACCTAATCATATCTTATGGGATCATGTTTGAGCTCATTGCCAACTTAGTATAATCCTAGAGGGTCACACACAATAGAACGAATCTTTAAAAAGCACTACATTGGAATTTTGGAAATTCTGGACTTTCTGGGAAGTGGGCGACCGCACATTCTTGACTGGGCGGCCGCACACTTAGCCAAATTTTGTACCAGTTTTGTTTCAGATAGTTGTGCGACCGCACAAAGGGTTTTGGGCGGCCGCACAGTACTGTCGGGTGGCAGATTCCTAATTTGATTAGGAAACGAATTTTGGACGGATTTTGACACAAGTTTCCTATTTGGAATAGGTCATACTTGTGTATAAAAGACCAAGTTCGGCCATCACTCATAACGAATGATTTTGTGAGTCTCAAAGAGTTTGAGAGAGGGTTTATTTTGTTCCAAGACATTCTTGGTTGAGGAACAAAATAATACACAAAATAAATTCCATATAGTTCTTTTGATTGTGAAAAAGTGTTTCACAATTTGGTCTAGCAACCAAGATCAAAGAAGCTCCTTTGATATTCGTTCGAAGTGTGGATACCGCTAGAGGGTGAAAATCATCATCTTCAAAGTTCGTGTTCAAGCTTTGTGATCGTGATCAAGTCTTCAAACCTCCACCAAAGACCAAGAGAATTTGATAGCCATCAAGGGTTAGTTTATTCCTTTATTCTTATGTTGTATTTGATTTAATCATATGAACGGATCCATGGCTTTGGGTTTCAAAATTTTAATTGCTATATTCCGCTGCGCATGTTTGATCGAAACCCAACAATCTTTTGTACAACAAAGATCTCTATAAGCCTCTAAAAGGTGTCAAACCGGAAGGAGAAAAGCAAGAAGATTGGGATCTCATGGATCGGAAGGCCCTAGGGGTGGTTAGATCTACTTTGTCAAAGTGGATCGCGAAGACTACCAAGAAGGCGAAGACCACCAAAGAGCTATTGGATTATCTTACTGAGAGATTTGAAACTCCATCTGCTGCAAACAAGGTTGATTTGATACGCAAGATGGGTAGTCTCAAGATGCAAGAGGGAGGATCCTTGGCTAAACACGTCGATGAGTTTATGGATGTTATAGACTCATTGACTGCGTTGGAGATTACGTTTGATGATGAGGTTCATGCGTACCAGGAAGTTAGAGCGGGACGGTGACAGCGATCATTGCTTCAGCAGGTAAAAAAAAATTGAAGTATGATGATGTTAAAGACTTTCTCTTAGGCGAGGAAAATCGCATGAAGAAGTTGGGGACATCGACTGCTTCGGGATCGGCCTTAGCTACTACTAGCAGGGGAAGGCCGGGTACTAGCAAACAAGGGAGAACTGAATCTAGGGAGAACGTGGTGGGTGGTAAGGGCAAGGCCGTGGAGATCAGAGACAAACCAAGGGTTGCGAAAGGATCGGTGCAGTGTTATCATTGCAAGGAGTTAGGACACTACAAGAAGGATTGTCCCAATCGTGGGGGAAATTCGGTGAATGTAACAGTCGAAGGTGATGATGTACTGGTTCTGAGTGTTAGTAGTGCACTAGAATCATGGGTGCTAGATTCGGGGGCATCATTCCACTCTTGCGGACATGCAGAAAAGATGGAAAATTATACTTCTGGTGATTTCGGTAAGGTCTATCTGGCGGATGGCGAGCCTTTGGAAATCAAGGGGAAGGGGGATGTCAGAATAGGATCATCAGACGGGAAGGTCTTACATCTGAACGGGGTCAGGCACATTCCGGGTTTGAAAAAGAACCTATTATCAGTTGGTCAGTTGGACGAAGAAGGTTACAAGGTAACATTCGGCTGCAGGAACTGGGTTATTACCAAGGAGGATCGTGAGATCGCTCGGGGTGATAAGGAGGGGACATTGTATTTGGCGAATAACACCATGGATAGTATCGCGGTGGCGTCAGCCAAGGGTGATACTGATTTGTGGCACTGTCAATTGGGTCACATGAGTGAGAAGGGGATGAAGGTACTTTGTTCAAAGGGACTACTACCGGGTTTGAAGACAGTCGACGTGGGGATCTGCGAAGATTGTGTGTTTGGCAAACATGCGAGAAGTAATTTCTCGAGGATAGGTAGGGCTTTGAGGGAAGCAAAGTTAGAACTGGTTCACACGGATTTGTGGGGACCATCTCCGGTAACTTCTCTGGGTGGTGCGTCATATTACATGACCTTCATTGATGATTCAACAAGGAAGGTCCGGGTTTATTTCTTGAAACACAAAGATGAGGCTTTCGAGGTGTTTAAGAAATGGAGGGCCTTGGTGGAGAATCAGACGGGACTTAAGCTTAAGTGCTTGAGATCAGATAACGGAGGGGAGTATGAGCTCGGGGAGTTTAGGGAATATTGTGCAGCGAATGGGATTCGTATGGAGAAGACTCCAAAGGGCACACCACAACACAACGGGGTTGCAGAGAGGATGAACAGGACATTGAACGAGCGGGCTAGAAGTATGAGGTTGAAGTGTGGACTTCTGAAGACGTTCTGGGCATATGCGATTGACACGGCTGCTTTCTTGATCAATAGGGGACCATCGGTACCATTGGGGAATGAAATTCCAGAGGAAGCATGTAGTGGCAAGCAGGTAAATTTGTCCTTTCTTCGCATATTTGGCTGCGTTTCATATGTTCATATTGACTCTGTTGATAGAACTAAGTTAGATGCAAAATCTGTAAAATGTACGTTTATTGGTTATGGTGGGGATGACTTCGGGTATAAGTTTTGGGATGACCAAAACCATAAAATTACTCGTAGTCGAGATGTGGTATTCAATGAACAGGTTTTGTACAAGGACAGAAAGGGGGCATCTGATGATATTAGTTCGGAACCGGAGGTTGTAGAGGTTGATATTCCAGACTCGGGTGGGAGCAGGACGGTTCATGATGACCATGGTCAGGGGGTCACTGAAGATGAACCACATACTCCGGAACCGGATATTCCGCTACGTAGATCCAGCAGGTTGCGTGGATCACCTGACAGGTATACTCCTTCAAATTACTATTTGTTGTTGACAGATGGTGGGGAACCAGAATGTTATGCGGAGGCTGTTCGTAGTGCACTTTGTGATAAGTGGAAAGCTGCGATGGACGATGAGATGAACTCATTGAAAGCCAACAAAACTTGGGAGTTGATTAAACTGCCTAAGGGGAAGAAGGCATTGCATAATAAGTGGGTTTACAAGATCAAGGAGGAAGCAAATGGCAGTAAGCGTTACAAGACAAGGTTGGTTGTAAAGGGATTTCAGCAAAAGTACGGTATTGACTACACCGAGGTATTCACTCCTGTTGTGAAGATGACCACTATCAGAATGGTTCTGGGGATAGTAGTGGCGGATAACTTGTTGCTGGAACAGATGTATGTAAAGACGGCCTTTCTTCATGGTGATTTGGAGGAAGAAATTTACATGGTACAACCAGAGGGATATTTGTCTAAGGGTAACGAGGAACTGGTTTGCAGGTTGACTAAGAGCTTGTATGGCCTTAAACAAGCTCCTAGGCAGTGGTACAGGAAGTTCGATGGATTCATGCATGACATTAACTTTGTCAGATGTGAGGCGGATCATTGTTACTACTTCAAGAACACGGACAATGGGTATATAATCTTGCTGTTATATATGGATGACATGTTAATAGCGGGCTCTAGCAGTAGAGAGGTAAACAGATTGAAGGCTCAGTTGTCAGAACGGTTCGAGATGAAGGATTTGGGGGAGGCCAGAAAAATCTTGGGCATGCGGATTGACCGGAATAAGGAGTCGGGTAAGTTGGATCTTTCACAAGCAGAATACGTTGAGAAAGTCTTGGCAAGGTTTTGCATGGAAGAGGCGAAGCCAACAGGGACACCATTGGGTATGCACTTCAAGCTATCCAAGAAGGACTCACCTAAGGGCAAGGAGGAGCGTGACAAGATGGAGAGGACTCCATATGCTTCGGCATTGGGGAGTCTAATGTATGCAATGGTGTGTACAAGGCCGGACATTGCACATGCGGTGGGAGTAGTCGGCCGGTACATGGGCAATCCAGGGAAGCAACATTGGGAAGCGCTTAAATGGATCCTGCGCTACTTAAAGGGTACTGCTGGTAAGGCTCTATGTTTCTCAAGCAAGGAGATCGTGTTAGCGGGTTATGTGGATGCGGATTTGGCATCAAGTGATCTAGACAAGAGGAGAAGTACTACGGGTTATGTTTTCACATTGGGTGGTACGGCAATCTCCTGGGCTTCTAAATTGCAGAAGATCGTGGCTCAGTCGACTGCGGAAGCAGAATATGTGGCAGTGACAGAGGCAAGCAAAGAGATGGTATGGTTGCAGAACTTCTTGGGTGAACTTGGGAAGACGCGAAGTGGTAATGCTCTCTACAGTGACAGTCAGAGTGCAATACATTTGGCAAGGAATCCGGCGTTTCATTCTAGGACGAAGCACATTGAGCTGAGGTTTCACTACATCAGACATCTCTTGGAAAGGAAGATCTTAAGGCTGGAGAAGATATTGGGATCGGAGAACCCGGCTGACATGTTGACCAAGGTGGTAAACCTTGAAAACTTGAAGCTATGTAAAGCTTCAATTGGGCTTGGAGAATAGGAGAGCAGGAAGGCACTACCATGTTCGAGATGAGCACTAGGAAGACACCAAGGATGAGTTGAAGAACGGATACGGGGCTTGTATGCGCGGTTGATCTCTAGGTGGGAGATTGTTGGAATAGAGGACCAACCGGGACTAGACTTCGGAGCAAAAAGGAAGAAAATCGTCGGAGGGACTGTTGCTCTGGGCGGCCGCCCAAGGTGATTGTGGGCGACCGCCCACTTAATCAGACAGTTCAATCCGGAGAGCAGTTTTATGGGCGACCTCCCAGGACCAAAGTGGGCGACCGCCCACTTGTCGGGAGAGGCAAAAACTGGTTCGGATTTTAGGCCAATTTTCGGGTTCCTTTGTCCATCTAGGGTTAGGTTTGTATTCCTGGGCACATATTTAAGTAAAGTTCCGCCCCTAAACTCATTGTAACTTCAAGATAACATATTATAGTGCAAGATCCTGGCTTGGTAGTGCCCCCAGACGTAGTCAAACATATTGACGAACTGGGTAAACAATTTCTGTGTCTTTTCTTGCTTTGATTTCTTGTGCTTTGTTTGTGTCCTTTTATTGTTCTTGTGATTTGCTTGGGTAGTGGAGGGCCATATCCTCAACAGGATGCAGACCAAAGAGTATTGGTCGGGGCTAAAGAGATAAAAGATAGGTGGAGTTCGTACTTCAATACCTTGTTTAATGGCAATCAAGAGCAGGATATTGGAGATATAACTATCCCTTCGAGTATGATTAATCGAGATTTTATGCGGCGAATTAAAAAGGGTGAAGTGAAAATGGCGATGAAAAAGATGGGATTAAAGAAAGCCGTAGGGCCGGATGGAATACCAATTGAGGTGTGGAGATGTTTTGGGGAGAGGGGAATAAATTGGTTAACAACACTATTCAACAAGATATGGAGAAGTAACACAATGCCATTGGAGTGGAGAAAAAGTACTCTAATCCCTTTGTATAAGAACAAAGGTGATGTCCAAGATTGTGCCAACTATCGAGGGATCAAACTAATGAGCCATACTATGAAACTTTGGGAAAGAGTGATTGCACAACGGCTAAGAAAAATTGTGAATATTTCGGATAACCAATTTGGATTTATGCCCGGCAGATCGACTATGGACGCAATCTATCTTATGAGACAAATTATGGAGAAATATCGAGATAAAAAGAAAGATTTGCATATGGTTTTCATTGATTTGGAGAAGGCGTATGATAAAGTGCCAAGAGAGGTACTTTGGTGGGCATTAGTAAAGAAAGGCGTTTCAAAGAAATATATTGATATTATCAAGGACATGTATAATGGAGTTAGTACTAGTGTACGGACAAGCGTTGGGAAGACAGAAGAGTTCCCTATCGCGATTGGAGTGCATCAAGGCTCTGCACTTAGTCCCTTTGTCTTTGCCCTGATAATGGACGAAGTGATGAGGTCAATCCAAGATGATATTCCATGGTGTATGTTGTTCGCAGATGATATTGTGCTGATTCATGAGACAAAAGAAGGTGTTGAAAGTAAATTGGCGTTGTGGAGACACACTTTGGAATCTCGAGGTTTTAGGTTAAGCAGAAGCAAGACTGAATATACGGAGTGTAAATTTAGCAAAGTTGGAAGCAGAGAGGCAGGAGTGATCACATTCGATGGAAATATTGTCCAAGCTTCCGAGTTCTTTCGCTATCTTGGATCTATTATCCAAAAAGATGGAGAATTGGATGGAGATGTGGCTCATAGGATTAAAGCAGGTTTGTTGAAGTGGAAGAGTGCCACAGGGTTTCTTTGTGATCGTGGCATGCCAAATAGATTAAAGGGAAAATTCTATCGTGCGGCAATTAGGCCTGCACTGCTTTATGGCACTGAATGTTGGGCCGTGAAAGAGTGTTATATTCATAAGATGAATGTAGCGGAGATGCGATGGATGTGTGGGCATACAAGAAAAGATCGATTGAGAAATGAGGTGATCAGGGGTAAAGTAGGAGTTGCGCCCATTGAGGATAAAATGAGGGAGCATCGTCTAAGGTGGTTTGGTCATGTGAGACGGAGACCGAGTGATGCACCGATTAGGAGGCCTGAAGAGTGGAAAAGTGATAAAATGGAGAGGGGTAGGGGAAGACCCAAGCAAACTTGGATTAAGGTGATTGAAAATGATATGAGTTTACTCGGAGTGGATGAAGATGTGGCGTTAAAGAGGCCGGAGTGGAGGGCGAAAATTCATGTGAATGATGGGGGTTGATCGTACTTTTTATTATTATTATTTATTTATTTATTTATTTTATTTTATTTTCTCCATCCTTTTCCTCTCTTTCTCTCTCTCTCTCTCTCTCTCTCTCTCGCTCTCTCTCTCTCTCTCTCTCTCTCTCTCTCTCTCTTTCTTCCTTTTATCACGATGACATATGAGGATTCATGTTAGCCAACCCCAAATTATTTTGGGACTAAGGCTTTGTTGTTGTTGTTGTTGTATAACTTCTTTCAACAATGGATTCCAATCTTTACTGGTTTCAATAATGTATGAAAGTCATTAAACTGAATATAAATATAAATACTACATTTACGAACCCCACTTTGGTCTATCGTAATTCAGAGTCAATAATTTATCGACCAATTAAATTGCTTAGACCATACATCATTTTCCAACAATCCCCCACAAATCCATAGTTGAAAATTTAACTTGGACTTACATAACATGGTTTCAATAATAGTACCTTCCGGTTTGAACTATTATCTAAGTTGGAGACATAAACCCCCACAGGAACTAAGTGAACTAAGTTCTTGAACTTGAACCTTATTATGGTGGTTTTTTGTAAACAACGACATGTTATTAGCAATTGAAGTAATATATAGGGGTGACGCATTTTGGCCATACGTCCTGATCTTGTCTAAAGAATGCTTTTGAGAATTAACCCATATTCTCATATTGCGGCCCGACAATAACATTCTCATAGTTGGACATCTCCAAGAGTGTGTTGCAACCACCCTGCCTTAAAGGCTCGATCCCATTCAAAGTCTTAAACTCTTACTATCCAGCAACATCTAGCATCGACCAGGTTTTTCAAGGAATAGACATAGACACGTTTGTGTCTTTTTACATAGATGCTTAACTCACTCTTGCAGCTTGTTTATACCACATTGAACCTACTTTGTGGGATCTCCACTCAGATAGGTTGGGTTGCTACCGCAGATGAGTCAACTATGGGTTTAAGTCCCATTCCTAACCTGGATTTCACAACCTGACCAAGATCAAGTCCTTTAGTTAAGGGGTCAGCTGTATTGTCTTTGGATCCCACAAAATCAACAGCAAACACCCCTTGAGACACAAATTTCCTTATAGTTTTTAGTCTAACTTGAATGTGTCTTCTCGTCTTTTGAATGTACATAGTACTCTTTATCTTTGCTATTGTGCTCATACTATCACAATGCAAACAGATAGGTGGAATTGGCTTGCTGATAACTGGTAACTCGGACATAAATCCCATAAACCATTCAGCCATGATTCCCGTAGTATCTAAAGCACACAACTCAGCCTCAAAGGTAGATCGAGACAAAATAGTCTGTTTGGTGGATTTCCAAGCTACAGCTCCTCCACCAAAGGTAAATACGTACCCTGTACATCCATAACTCCCGGAGTTCTTGGCTATCCAACTTGCATCACTATATCCTTCAAGAACAGGAGGATATCTACCGTAGTTCAAGCCTAAGGAACTTATTCCTTTCAAGTACCTAAGTACTCTATCCAAGGCTCCCCAATGAGTTCTATTTAGACAACTAGTGTACCGACTCAACTTAGACACTGAAAACGCAATATTAGGTCTAGTACAGTTAGATAGGTATCCCAAGCTACCAATGATCTGAGAATATCTCAATTGAGACACAGGAACACCACTTTCATTCTTATACAAAGCTACAGAATGATCATAAGGTGTTTTTGCGATTTTAGCAGTTTTATAACCATACTTCTCAATAACACTATCAACATAATGAGATTGAGAGATGTCTATTGTAGACACCCCTCCTTGGACCTCTCATGTCCCAATTGCATACACATTCTCTATCTTCCTCTTTTCTGTTAAGTTTTGTTACTTTTCGTTAACTTTTGTTACTTTCTGTTAAGTTCTTGACTTATTCCATTAGTTTTGGATTTGAATAATTGACAAAGTCAACCTTGAATCTTTGTTTACTTTGTTATTGTCGACTTTTGTTGTGTTCGTTAAGTTTTTGACTGATTTCGTTAGTTTTGGGGCTTAACTGCATAACGGGACCAACTTTTGGGTTAAAATATGGATTTTCTGAAGATGGGACGAGCACGCCTTTGCCCTCCTTTGTGAGAGGCGTGCGCCTCCCATAGGGGGGTGGGATGTGCGCGCATCCCACCTCCAGAATCTCAGATTTTGCCAAATATCCCTCCTTTTATGATTTGTAACCTCAGAAACCATTATGCCTTGGCTTGATCCGGGGAGAGGCCATCTTTGTGACCACAAACACTCTCCCTACACCTATAAATACCTTTTCATTACACCATGGAAAGGAGGAAGGATTCTTGACTCAAAAACTCTATTAAAACTAAAAGTTCATTTTCAAGAGTGGTTACTATAGACAAATTGGTTCTTCCCCATTCAAGCACAAGGTAAAATGTTTATTCTTTTCTTCTAAACTCTTAATCTTATTAGCTTTCTTCATATTTCATCTCTTCTAATGTGTATGCAATCTCCATAAAAAGGAATACAACCAAAAGGCCACTTCACTATTGAAGTTTGGTCAAGGTTACATTCCAACATTCTAAACTCTAGTTTAATTTACTATTCTTCTCTTAATGTAATATTTAGCATGAATTCATCAATAAAACAATCCCCTTTTATTTCCCCTTTCTTTTCATTGTAATTGTTAGCACTTTTATATTAATATTATTTGAAGGACTTTTTAGCAATAGAACACCAATAGTAGCAAGACCCGCGTAAGCGGGGCGGAGTGGGTGTTTAAGTACTTCCCACTCCGTCATCTAACCCCCGAACCCTTCTCTTCCCGAATCTCTAGTTTCGTAATATTAAAATAGGCTATTTCTTTAGGTTTTTCTTATGTTTCCTCAATAACATAGGTGACGACTCTAACAATTAAAACAAGTTAGACATCCTATGATCCTTCCACCGCTCTAGCCAAGTTGTGGTATTCCCGGGGTATCTACAGTGGCGACTCTGTTGGGGATAATTTAGAGGGTTAAACTTGCGTTTCTGCTTTTGGTGTTCTTTTATTCTCTTTTCTGGGCATTCTGGTAAAAAAGGGTTGGAAGCGCGCGCCTCTGGCCTTATTGGCCTAAAGCGCGCGCGTCCGACCCCAATTACCAGAATCGCCCGCCTCTCATCTCGTCCTTCAATTCTATCTTTCTGTGCTAACAAATTCTGCAGGGGAAAGAATTTTTATTTAGGATCAAGGCAATCCCTTGAACCCACTGGTTTGCAGGTACTGTCCAGAATCGGGCGCCTCGGCCTCTCTCGCTCGGAGGCGCGCGCCTCCCACTGCCACTGCCCAATGCGCGCGCTTCTGGGCGCATTCCCAGAACAGAACAGTGAATAGAAACATAACAGTTTTGACAATGTGTGGGCACTGGGCCTTGTAAGGATCCCGCCCCAAAAAAGAAACACGAGCACGTTTCAAGGGCGAAATACCAAACGCGGGAACCGGACCAATTTAACGGAGTCGCCACATTTTGTTAATTTTAAACCCAACAAAATGACAAAGGTTTGAGTTCAAAGGTTCGGAGGTCAGGTTACAACTTGGGAAGAGTTTTTACGTCCTCCCGAGTTGCCTCGGACAAAGCCGAGTCTCCCTTGTTAGTTAACAAAAGTGCATGTGTGTGTGTGTGTTTTAACGGAAAATCTTTGTTTTAACTTTTTATTTATCTTTTCAACTGAAAAAGGGTTTGTTTGACAAGAAAACAGAAGACAGAAGGGAAAAATGGTCAATCTCCCCATACGGCCAATGTAGCCGTACGGATGGGGAGACCACTCCTGGGATTTTACAGTTTATTCAAGCAACAGTCCAGTTCTAGGCAGAAACAGAGCATTCTGCTTGAACTGGACCAAACTGTTCTGATTCCAGTTTGTTATTCCAACACAAAACAACATTAACAACTCATTCTTATGCCATTTGATCATCAAAGAACCTCCCAAAACAAGGGTTTGGGCATGATCAAAGGCAATCATGGGAGAAACATGAAAAAGGTGGTCAATATGCCCTTTTGAGCCATAGTGACCATTTGATGAGTAAAGATTGAAACTTTACCATCAAAATGGCTCTTCTAGGCAAGATTAATCCTTTAGGAACAAGAACAAACCATAAAGATTGGATCTTTATTACCCAAACTTGGGAATTTTGGGCTAGATCAAGGTGATGAGGATAAAGATTGAGACTTTATCCTCAACATGATCATCATAGCTTAAAATGAGCAAAATGAACAACAAGAGCATCATCCATGACAAGAATGTAAATGAACAATCAACAAGACATGATCAAACTAGGTTTGAACCTCTTCCACACAAAGTATGGAGGGCACCTTTGATCATCTCATGGCTTGGACTAGGAAATATAAATAATAATAGATATATGTATATTGCTTGAATGGACAAGACTTGCAAGAATGTAAAGATCAACAATAAATGACAAGATCAAAGATAAATAGAGTTCTTAGATGAAGAGAAGGGAGGGGGAGGAGGTGGCTTTACCTATCTTGGTTTAGGCCAATCTTCCTTTCTCTCTTTCACTCTTACTCACACTATTCTGAGGTGAATTCGACAGAGTTACCTAAGTTCTAATGTTTCTCCCCCTCCTGAAATGATCAGCAAGGGGTTCTATTTATAGGGACTGAGGGTGCCCAAACCAGCCGTACAGCTAGGCCCCTCTAGTACCCAAAGCATCCGTACGGCTCAGCCTGGCGAGCTTCTGGATTTTTCCAATTTTATACCAGAGTAGTCCTGGAATTTATAGCTTATCCTAGGGAGGTCCTGGCCTATTAGCTTATCCCTGAAACGGTGCTAAGGCTACCTCTAAGATAGGTCGGTTTCAGATTGGGGTACTTACAGGCCTGCACATAACTTCTTTTGCTTTCTGTTTATTTTATCGGTCACACGGGTGATTCGAAAGTTGTAAATATGTTCTTATTTGTTTTCTTTTCTTTTCTTTAAAAAAAAATATAATTTGTCACTTGGCTTGACCTCACACTACATGCACATATTCCTATGAATTGCTCACAATCGAGTCGCACAAGTCCAACCCTAATCCCGTCGAGGCCCGTCCTAGAGAGTTTTAAGCTCCACCCGACCTTAACTCTTTCTAAGCGGTAAACCTCAACCCGTGGTGTATTTCATGACTACATGCCGGGGGTGACTTTAAGCTTCTCTTTAACCGAGCACAAGCCAACACATTCTTAGTCTAGGTTCTAACACTCCGTGACCAAGTCGGTTTTCATGTGCCGAGATTTTCCTAAACTAATGTCTTCAAATTATACATGCCAAGTGGTTATCATGGACGAAATAAAACTCCGTCCCCAAGTGGTTATTATGGACGAAAATAAAAAATTTGTCCCCGCATGTATGCTTTATGACATTAATTTAGTTAAATCCCGACACATGTAGGATTCACAAGCGCGGTGGAATCCGATGAGTATATGGGACCGCGAGAAGGTCTATATACTAGTGTGACGATTCCACTATTTTTCTAGAAACCCAAAAAAAAAAAAAAAAGGACTCCGTCCTTCCGACTTTTGTAAATAAAAAAAACGAAGTCATTTTTCCTTATGTGGTTGAGTCTTTTCCTGTTTGTGGGTTAATTTATTTTATTCAAAAAGTGTTTGTGGGGCCATCCTAAGATAAACCGTGCTCTTTCAATAGGTCCAATGGCTTCCAACAGGAACAACAACAATGGTGGGTACATTTCTGTGTCCAACAAAAGGATCTTCAACATAATGAGAGCCATGAGGGAACATATGGATAGACTTACCGAGGATGACCGCCGAAAAGACGATTTGTGGTGAGCCCGCTTTGATCTCGAGAGGAAAATTCACAAAGAAGAGGTTTCTGAACTCAAGGCCCGTTTGCAAGAGCTCACTGACAACAAAGTAAAGTTCAATGGTAAAGCAAGCTCAAGTGGCCCGCCCCTCAAAAGTCAAAAAGGTGCCACCAACAACCGAATTTTCACTCCTCTCCTAGGAATGACCCGAGCTGAAGCATTTGAAACTTTGGTGTCAATTGGAAAGATCAAGTCTTTACAAGGGTACAAACCCAATACGATGCGTCCCAACCATGCCCATCACAAATATTGTGGCTATCATCAACACAGTGGCCATCTTACCGAGGAATGCTTCTTTCTCCAAAATGTCATCCAAGATTTAATCGACAATGGTGAATTTACCGTGGGTGAAGAGCAACTCAACAAAGAAGAGGCTTGGTTTTAAAATGGGGCTTCAACAAGAGATCATGCTACAAGGAGGACTACAACAAACAAGGACAACGACAACAATCTCCGTTTCTCTTTCTCTACCTAGAAATAGGATTAAAAAAAAAAAAAAAAGAGAATCAAAAGTCCTCTTAAGTGTGCATTAAATTTTTCTCTCGTCCCTTGATAAATTTGAGTCAATTATCAAATAAAAAGTTGTTCTTGTCCTCATACACTCTTCCAAGTTGTTCAATTTAATTCTAGACAAAATGATGAAAAGATGTCTAAGCATGTTTTGGAACGAAGGCCATCACTTGAACGCCTAGGGGCTAAACATCGTGACAAAGGAAACAACATCAACGACAAAGAATCAAAACAAGGTGGAGCAACATCAAGCAAAGGGGGAGTAAAAAAAAAAAAAAAAAACAGCTCTCTAGGTTGACGCTTCAAAACAACCTAGGCAAAAGTTAAAAAAAAAAAAAAATCCCCCTTATTCAAAGAAGTTCACATCAAGATCATCATCATCATTCTCCAACGAAGGACGAAGCAAAATCAACAATCATCACGGCAAATGGAGCATCCACAAGAACTACGGTGACCTGAGCCTCCACACTGGAGGAACGTAGGCAACCTGCGGGTCCGGTCTCATGCAAGAAAGAAGATATGTTTAGCCCTAGTGCATTATGGTGATTGGCCTTCATCTCAAACTTGTCAAGACATCTTTGTATGAGTCATTTGCCAATGAATTAATCACCTCAAAATTGAACAACTTTCTTAGATTTGGAATCATTTCACGTTCCTTGTCGAGTCTAGGGGCTTCTTATCCTTCAGCGATACTCCCAGTTTCTTGCAATCGAATTGGGGCTTTCCTTCTCTTCTCTCTTAATGACTTACTTGCCTTCGTGAGTCATTCAAAAAAATACAAATACATGAAGTCAATACTAGGGGCTACTTCCCTAGTCGAGTCAATATCACTCATCATTAGTGACAAAAGGTCTCCACCGCAAAATCACATGTCTTATCTCCTCAGCTAGAGTCAATGCACACTTCCTCATTAATCGAGTCAAAATGAAGACGCAAAAGAGATGCCCGCTAGATTGAAAACCCGAAAGGGCGGTCTACGCAAAAAACAGGGTGCGTCATAAAAAAAGAGAGAGTGAGAGAGAGAAGGGAAAGAGAAATGGAGATCCCCGCCCTCTAAGGAAGACAAGCTCTACATTGAATCTCCTCAGCAAGTCAATTCACCACCGAGTCAACTTCGGAATTGCAAAAGGCTCGACAAGATATGGCACGATCAAAGGTCGTCTTGGGTTATTGGCATAAGAGAGGTTGTTCTTGCAATATCTATTTTTTGGGTTCATGTGAAAGAAGCCCCATGGTAACCGAGATCCATCCGAGAATGAGCCCATAATTGAGGGGTACAAGGTTGCACAAATAGTCCCCAGTAAGTCAATTGGTTTGGGCAGTAAATGGCAACATGTGACTCAGTTTTCAAGCTTCTCCAAGCATGTGCCTGTAAGTACCCCAATCTGAAACCGACCTATCTTAGAGGTAGCCTTAGCACCGTTTCAGGGATAAGCTAATAGGCCAGGACCTCCCTAGGATAAGCTATAAATTCCAGGACTACTCTGGTATAAAATTAGAAAAAATCCAGAAGCTCGCCAAGCTGAGCCGTACAGATGCTTTGGGTACTAGAGGGGCCTAGCCGTACGGCTGGTTTGGGCACCCTGAGTCCCTATAAATAGAACCCCTTGCTGATCATTTCAGAAAGGGGGAGAAACATTAGAACTAAGGTTACCCTGTCGAATTCACCTCAGAATAGTGTGAGTAAGAGTGAACAAAGAGTGAAAGAGAGAAAGGAAGATTGGCCTAAACCAAGATAGGTAAAGCCACCTTCTCCCCCTCCCTTCTCTTTATCTAAGAACTCTATTTATCTTTGATCTTGTCATTTATTGTTGATCTTTACATTCTTGCAAGTCTTGTCCATTCAAGCAATATATATATATATATATATATATATATATATATATATATATATATATATATATATATATATATATTACTATTTATATTTCCTAGTCCAAGCCATGAGATGATCAAAGGTGCCCTCCATACTTTGTGTGGAAGAGGTTCAAACCTAGTTTTATCATGGCTTGTTGATTGTTCATTTACATTCTTGTCATGGATGATTCCCTTGTTGTTCATTTTGCTCATTTTAAGCTATGATGATAATATTGAGGATAAAGTCTCAATCTTTATCCTCATCACCTTGATCTAGCCCAAAATTCCCAAGTTTGGGTAATAAAGATCCAATCTTTATGGTTTGATCTTGTCCCTAAAGGATTAATCTTGCCTAGAAGAGCCATTTTGATGGTAAAGTTTCAATCTTTACTCATCAAATGGTCACTATAGCTCAAAAGGGCATATTGGCCACCTTTTTCATGTTTCTCCCATGATTGCCTTTGATCATGCCCAAACTCTTGTTTTGGGAGGTTCTTTGATGATCAAATGGCATAGGAATGAGTTGTTAATGTTGTTTTGTGTTGGAATAACAAACTGGAATCAGAACAGTTTGGTCCATTTCAAGCAGAATGCTCTGTTTCTGCCTTGAACTGGACTGTTGCTTTAACAAACTGTAAAATCCTAGGAGTGGTCTCCCCATCCGTACGGCTACTTTGGCCGTATGGGGAGATTGACCATTTTGCCCTTCTGTCTTCTGTTTTCTTGTCAAACAAACCCCTTTTCAGTTGAAAAGATAAATAAAAAGTTAAAACAAAGATTTTCCGTTAAAACACACACACACACATGCACTTTTGTTAACTAACAAGGGAGACTCGGCTTTGTCCAAGGCAACTAGGGAGGACGTAAAAACTCTTCCCAAGTTGTAACCTGATCTCCGAACCTTTGAACTCAAACCTTTGTCATTTTGTTGGGTTTAAAATTAACAAAATGTGGCGACTCCGTTAAATTGGTCCGGTTCCCGCGTTTGGTATTTCGCCCTTGAAACGTGCTCGTGTTTTTTTTTGGGGCGGGATCCTTACAGTGGCGACTCTGCTGGGGATTAGAATGCTTTCGGACTTCTTTCTAGAAGATTCGGGGGCATTCTTGTGTGGGTCAAACTCCCGTTCCCGTTAGTTGACTTCTTGCATATTTGTGTGTGTTTGATGTTTCTGTTTGAACTGTTTTGAGTACATACATTCTGGAAATACAATAAACTGGGGCTTGATGATCAGAAGTTGGAGAAACTGAGAAAAATCTTCACCCTCTTGCTTTAGCCGTACGGCTACTTTGGGTAGGGGTCAGAATGTTGCAAATTAACAATTTTGTGCAGGGCTGCAACATTCTGGATGCCCCTCTGCTTCTTCTTGTCCAGGTTCCAAATTTACAGTCTTACTTGTGCACATTACCTTCATTCTTTTGGCCAAAACTTGATTTAAAAAAAAAAAAAAAACTTGGTTATGCATAATCTTTTGTCAATAAAAATGGTTTCCAAAGCCTCATTGTGCATAACCCTTTTGTAAAGATTTCTTGAGTCTTCTTGTTGTGCACAATTTACTTGGTACAAATGGTTTCAATGTAAAAATTGTTCTTTTGCAAAATGTTTGATTCAAAATTCTTTGTTGTGCACAACTTGGTACATGTACAAGTTTTGGTCTTTGTTTGTTCATATTCCTTGATTTGTTGTGTGTATAAATTGTTTAATACATGCTTGTTCATACTTTTTCATATCTTGATTATGCCATGCTCATCATATTGAAAAACGGATTGAAAATCTCTATCTTGACTCAAAAGGGAACATAGAATGGCTTCACACTACGCGCACTTGACCTTGCACGTTCCAAATGCCCTTTTAACCCGGGATGGATGCCACGATGCAGCTCGTTGGGCGCTCTTGTTCCCTTCGATGCGCGCACGGGTCCATTCCACCTTCCCTTCCGAGCTGAGTCAACCACACTTGTCCGTGACACACAAATACCGTGACCTTGGTTGGTTTTTGGTCTAGCTCACATTGCCACGTCCATAACGCGTGTCCAAAGTTAATTGTGGCCAAGTTAACGCCCGAGTTGTGATTCCTTGATGAAATGCAAGCGTGGCCTAACCAGCCTTTAACTCGTGCGTTAATGATGACCGCAATTAGCGAAGGTCATGTGCTAAGGATAGGGTGACACCGTGTCGTTAAGCCCTAACGTACGAGTTATTTTAATCATCCTTAAGGCCATGGTCAAGGACTGAGACGCCTCATTCAAAATGAGGTCATGTCGGAATATCGGTGCAGCCTTCGGTGTAGCCTTCGGAAAAAGTCTCGATTCCGACTGGGGCTTAATCATGATTAGGATGACCCGCGCATTGGGAACCTTGCGACGCACTAGACCCTAGGTTCGTTTCTTTTGGCCGGTGGAAGCCGCTTGCCCTATAGGACCCTCGCTTGGGATAGTCCGTCTATGGGAGCGTGAAAGACAGGTGAAAAATGAGGGGTCTATAGGCGTAATGATGGCCTCCACTGATCCAGGGTTTACATTAGTTGCGAAAAAGAAGAGAAATCTTTTCCAACCATTTAAGAATAAAAATGTGTTTTAAGTAAACTTGAATGATTTATTAATTGCGCGTTGCATGAGCTTGCTCCGTTTTTGCTTCCTGTCTTTGATACATTGCATTGTCGCTAACCAGTGTCACCCCCGTTAAGTCTTTGGAAGGATCCATGTTATCCTTCAAGACCTCCATCAAGTCCCGTTAAGCCGTTGGATGGATCCATGTTATCCTCCAAGAATTTTGATTAGTCCCGTTTAGTCTTTGGACAGATCCATGTTATCCTCCAAGACTTTTGATTAGTCCCGTTTAGTCTTTGGACGGATCCATGTTATCCTTCAAGACCTCCGTCAAGTCCCGTTAAGTCTATGGAAGGATCCATGTTATCCTTCAAGACCCTCGTTAAGATCCCCGTTGAGACCCTAGGCAAAGTCCCCTAGGTCCCCCCAAAGATCCCCATTAAATTCTAAGAATAGTCCCCTAGGAAGCCAGTCAAGTCCTTGGATGGATTCTCGTTAAGACATTAGTCGTGTTCGTCCTTCCCTCTTAAGATTCTAAACCCGTTCGAACTACGGTGACCTGAGCCTCTCATCACGTGGGACCCCCTCCCTCGTGGTGAGGGGAACGTAGGCAACTTCGGCCCGGTCAAATATCCCAAATAGAGACACGTGTGTCTTTAACCCAAGTGTTCACCCAATGTTTACCCGAGCCTAAACTACCTTTTATTTTCCGTGGCTTAGATTAAGTGGAAGAGAGCATCATGTCGCCGACTGGTGCGTGTGGAGTCAGAAAGTTCCCCGGTCACTACAACCTCTCCGATCCGGTACCTCAGAAAGATCACTTCAGTGGACAGTAGCTTGAGAAATGACGCCGCGGATAATTCGGATGGCCTAACAAACGAAGAGTTGTTCCAAGCTTCAGAAACCCCCGGGGCTGAGAAAGAAGTCATCACAGATAGCCACAGAGAAACGCAAACTCCGTCTGATGAGTCGACGAGGCAAAGAGGTGTTACAGCTCTGTTTCAAATTGATGGGCCATTCACCAAGGTGACCAACCACAATGAAAGGGTGGAAGCTACCCGACCTCCGGATTGTAACCGAAGATTTACCCCTCCATCTCATCAAAATACCGAGACCTCCATTTCTTCGCCCCAACACGCCGTCGTCCACAACGAGCCTCTCACTCAAATCTTCCTCACTCCGCCTCATCCCAAATCCAACATCTCTCATAAGACACCTCCTATAAAACCCCAAACACAACCCACTCAAAAGGCCCGCAAACCACTGTTCACACCAGTTACGCCTCAAGCATCATACTCACAACACCTTCCCAATCGTGTCCCTTCTCGATTCGATGCCATCAACCAATTCACCAGAGATCAGTCACTGTTTAAACCATATATGGATACCCGACCAGGCATCACTAACTTGCCTCCACCAGATTTTCCGATGAGATTATGGGGTGGCCCGTATCATTTCTATAATCCAAGACCTTTTGGACCACAAGCTCCTTGCATGCCTCAAATGTATATTACTGCAAGCAACCAAGGTTATGGGTATTCTTACACCCATGCACTTCCACAGAATCCTCATGTTGGACCTCAGTCGGGTACGTTGTTGGGAAAAAGAAGGCAAATGGAAGCTAAGTTTGAAAGGACACTTGATGGGCACCCCTTTGCATTGAGTAGCGGTGATTCTCATCCCCACCACACTCCGTTCAACAATGTAAGAAAAGCCAAGGGCCGAGCCAAGCTCCATTTCACAAAGTTTGAGGATTTCGGAATGCCCATAAGCAAAGTATTTGAAGCATTGGTCAAACAAGGCCTCATGTGGCCCCTCGAAGATTTTCGGCCAAAGAATCATGAAAAACGTTGAGACAAGACCCAAAGGTGTGCCTTTCACAACTACCACGGCCATGATACCAATGATTGCACCGCCATAAGACGCATCATCTCGAAACTAATTGAGAAGGGGAAGCTTGGACGCCCCCACACCCCCGACACAGCCAATGACCCGAGCGTCAACATGCTCAAATCTGTGACTTCCCCGATGATCGATAAATGGAGAGGTGTCTGCCCCAAGGAAAAATAGCCCATGGTTGACAGAGTTGTCAATCCCATAGTGGGAGAGCCTGTTTTGGAAAAATTGATAAAATCAGTGTCCCAAATGGTGGTTCCTAAAATCAGCAAAGCCGAAACGACGGAAGGCGTTTGGAAAAGATCAGTGGCACAGAAAATGTCTGAAGGGCCGAATGCCCCGGGTTGGGAAATGAATGGTGTTGCGGTTGCCACAGCAAATGACGGAGTTTCGAAACCTCTCCTATCAACCTCCCCTTAGAAGGAGTCTGTTTTCATCCTTAGGAAGAGCCAGTTGCTTTTAGGGCATATGATAAGTCTTTAGGAAAAGTCGGTTAAGATGTTTGTTAGGTTTGGTTAAAGTCTTGACTCCCCGGTTGATGCCATGTGGTGACCATTTTGGGTCCATTGTTAGTTCTCTTAATAAGATTATTATTGCCATTTTTGCCTTGTCAAAAGCTTACAAAAAAAAAAAAAAAAAAATGTGTGTGAGTCTTTCACTCAAAACAAAGGTGTGTCTTCCAAAAAAAAAAAAAAAAATGGAGATCAAGTTTTCTTAAAATAAAAGATCAAGTTTTTCCTAAAAAGCTAATCCGATAATGAAGCATTTTTCTCAAATCATGGTTATAATTTCACCTTGAGGTTTAATATGCTAAAAGTCCTTCGCGGTTCTGTCCACTGGAAGCATTAACCAAGGAGCCCACATCCGAATTGGCGTTCGAAACAACCGTCCACATGAGCAATGAGATCAAACAATTGGGACACCGTCTACAAGAAGAAGCCCAAGCTTCGGAAGGCCAAAGGCGGTTACATCACAGGGAAATCCATACTCTCGCCGAATGCAATTCACGGAGATTACGCACCTTGAAAGGGAATCACCAAAAGGCTTGGCCAACAGGCAAGCTCCCAACTCGCCCTCATGATTAGCCGACCCCGGCAATTGCAACGCCAAGCCAAGTGGAGGCCTCGCGACATCTTTCCCGATGACATGGAACCCGAGTTCCCCGTGGAAGACATGAAATATGCCGCCGACAACCCCTCCAACAACTGTGGAAGAAAATGGATCATCGTGCTTCATGGGAACCCATCCTTAAAAAAAAAAAAAAAAAAAAAAAAAAAAATGTGAGTCTTCCAGCCTCGTAGGTTCTAGAAAGAAAAAAAAGGAGTCCATTCTGGACCGTGTCTTTTTATTTTTACAGAGTTCCGCACTTGGACATGTATGTACAAAGTTATCTAAATAAAAGAGTCATTTTCCTTCTCTTCTCTCTAGACTTGAGACATTATTTGCAATATATGTTTACTCTTGAAATTGCCTTGCTTGTTATTATCAATTGATTGCTACGTCCCCAAAATGACGAATTGACTTCTAAGCATACTAGTCAATGACGACTCATTAAGGATGAATGGACCTAACACAAATGAAAAGTGCCAAATGCAAACAATTAATCTTGATATGAATAAATGTTATGATCAATTGGCATGAAGAAACCATCAATGGCAAACCTTCCCTCATACATTACCCCGATACACAACCCTATACACCTTTCCTATACAAATCCTTGATGCGCATCAAAGGCATCCCGAGACAATGAAAAGGCGAGGATGTTGTTGCTCAACCACCAAGATTCAACCACGATCGCGCGTGCGCAACCAAGCAAAGGACTTCCCAGATCTTCAAAAGTCAAAGTAAGAAGTGGCAGAATTCCACCAAGGGGCTACAAATGAGCCAATGTCCAAGATAGCAAGTTGGGGCTAATGTTTCCCCTCTCTCTAAAAAAATGATAAGAGAGAAAGAAATGGATAATGGAAAAAAGGAAAGCAAATGAATATTGGCAAAGAGGAAGTTTACCTCAAAAGCTCACCAAGTTCACTGCAAAAGTCCACCTCAAAGAACATCCCGAGGAGTTCACCGCAAAGAAAAGCGATCTACATCAGCAAAGCAACAACATCCTTCGAAAGGACACCAACCCCAGCAAAAGAAGGCCCCACGGCCGAACTACGGCGACCTGAGCTCCTCAAACTGAGGGGAACGTAGGCAACCTTCGGGTCCAATCACAGCATGAAATGTAAATCCATCAAACCTCGATCCTCCCAAAATGATCCGGTTCTCTTCCCTTGGTCCCATCAATGACCAATTTCCCAGATAATGACCAATCTCCCCATAAACACCTTTTGATCTTGCCATTGATCGAATCTTAATCTTAATTGATCACAACACTTATACATGTTAAGGCTAATTGCTTGTTATAATCTTGACTTAATAATAAAAATGGTCCATTCCAGCAATCATTTGATGATATTAACTAGGGCAAGTTTCAAATGTCTCAACAAGTCTTCTTCTCTCTACATCTTAGGAAAGAGATAAACACTTGTATTCTGTCAAGCAAGGGCTTCCTCCCGTTCCATGATAATACATTGTTCACCAAAATAAAGGGACTCTCTCCCGCCTAAATAAAGGCCCTTGCATGTCACCTCCAAAAGATATATTAAGTCCTCGTTCTATCAAGTCGGCTGGATCACTTATATAAAAAAAAAAAAAAAAAAAAAAAAAAAAAAAAAGAAGAAGAAAGGCACCAAAAAAGTAGCCCGCTAGGTTGAAAACCCGTAAGGGCGGCCTAGGCAAAAAACAGGGTGTGCCATAAAAGACGCAAAAGAGATGCCCTCTAGGTTGAAAACCCGAAAGGGCGGCCTAGTCAAAAGAAAGAGTGCGTCATGAAAAAAGGGATGGGTTCCTAACGTCATCAAAGGCCGCGAGACGACAACGGGTCCACGCCAACATCAAAAGTCGGAGGACGACATTGGGGCTACCTCCACAAGGACATGGGGCTACTCCGAGACATTCAATGACATGGGGGCTATGCCACCATCAACAGCAATAAGGACATAGGGCTACCCCGACACATTCAATGACATTGGGGCTACGTCGCCATCAATAGGAACAAGGATATGGGGTTACCCCGACATCGACAACAAGAGGTTTCTCTACTCCCGACCGCTCCTAAGAAATGGACAAAGCTCAAAAGGACTTTATGCATATAAACCTCGCGGTTAAGTTAAAACCAAAATTTGACTAAACATGTTTCGTTAAAAGATTTGCCTTCAAAAGTAAGCATTTTCAAATTTGTCCATTTGGCATCATTTATCAAAGACAATGTTTCAAGCAAAATGCTTTTGATCTCCCCTCAAAATGATTTTTCCAAAAGTCTTGGACCCTTTTTTTCCACAATGAGTCTTGAAGGTCAACCCCATGCTCTTTCCCGGTATCAAGAAAATTTGTCAACCATCCCGCAGTGTAGGCTTGACCAAATCTTTGTCCCCCGAGTGACCCTTTAGGTTAAAAAACCTTCGTCCCCAGAGTGACCCATTTAGATTAAAACCTTCATCCCCCGAGTGACCCTTTAGATTAAAACCTTGACTCAGAATAGTCATTATAGGCTAGAGCCTTTATCCCGGAAGTCCTTAGAGGGATGTAAGACCAGTTTTCCCGTCAATCTCCCCAAAGACGGAGTTGACCCCGGTCAAGCTATGACTTAGAATAGTCGTTATAGGCTAGAGCCTTTGTCCCGGCCGTCCCTAGTGAGACGTAAGACCAATTTTCCCGTCAAAACTCCCCAAAGATGGAGTTGACAAAACCTTGACTTAGAATAGTCGTTATAGGCTAGAGCCTTTGTCCCGGCAGTCCTTAGAGGGACGTAAGACCAATTTTCCCGTCAATCTCCCCAAAGATGGAGTTGACCCCGGTCAAGCTATGACTTAGAATAGTCATTATAGGCTAGAGCCTTTGTCCCGGCAGTCCTTCGAGGGACGTAAGACCAGTTTTCCCATCAATCTCCCCAAAGATGGAGTTGACCCCGGTCAAGCTTTGACTTAGAATAGTCGTTATAGGCTAGGGCCTTTGTCCTGGCAGTCCTTAGAGGGACGTAAGACCAGTTTTCCCGTCAATCTCCCCGAAGATGGAGTTGACCCCGGTCAAGCTTGGACTTAGAATAGTCACCATAGGCCGTCCCCGACGTAAGCCCAGTAAAAATATGTCCCGTGTAAGTCAACCCTCTCCTATAGAGTCAAGTTGACCGTATCCCCAGCAAGTCAACCCTCTCTTATAGAGCCAAGTTGACCATGTCTCGCCTCTGACCCTTAGAGTCATGCCTCCTTGCGGATCTAAGTAACCCCGCGTACCTCCGAAATACGTTAGGCTTGATTCCCCGCGAACGGGATACGTAGGAATCCTATACCACTAGGTCCAGCCATGCAACCAAAATCGGTTAAACTCGTCGTCCCGTCAGATTGGGATGCTTATTTCTATCGACAACCCCGCTCCTTCGAAGCGACGTTGCCGAGGGGCTCTGTAAGTACCCCAATCTGAAACCGACCTATCTTAGAGGTAGCCTTAGCACCGTTTTAGGGATAAGCTAATAGGCCAGGACCTCCCTAGGATAAGCTATAAATTCCAGGACTACTCTGGTATAAAATTGGAAAAATCCAGAAGCTCGCCAGGCTGAGCCGTACGGATGCTTTGGGTACTAGAGGGGCCTAGCCGTACGGCTGGTTTGGGCACCCTCAGTCCCTATAAATAGAACCCCTTGCTGATCATTTCAGAAAGGGGGAGAAAAATTAGAACTAAGGTTACCCTGTCGAATTCACCTCAGAATAGTGTGAGTAAGAGTGAACAAAGAGTGAAAGAGAGAAAGGAAGATTGGCCTAAACCAAGATAGGTAAATCCACCTTCTCCCCCTCCCTTCTCTTCATCTAAGAACTCTATTTATCTTTGATCTTGTCATTTATTGTTGATCTTTACATTCTTGCAAGTCTTGTCCATTCAAGCAATATATATATATATATCTATTACTATTTATATTTCCTAGTCCAAGCCATGAGATGATCAAAGGTGCCCTCCATACTTTGTGTGGAAGAGGTTTAAACCTAGTTTGATCATGGCTTGTTGATTGTTCATTTACATTCTTGTCATGGATGATGCTCTTGTTGTTCATTTTGCTCATTTTAAGCTATGATGATCATGTTGAGGATAAAGTCTCAATCTTTATCCTCATCACCTTGATCTAGCCCAAAATTCCCAAGTTTGGGTAATAAAGATCCAATCTTTATGGTTTGTTCTTGTCCCTAAAGGATTAATCTTACCTAGAAGAGCCATTTTGATGGTAACGTTTCAATCTTTACTCATCAAATGGTCACTATGGCTCAAAAGGGCATATTGGCCACCTTTTTCATGTTTCTCCCATGATTGCCTTTGATCATGCCCAAACTCTTGTTTTCGGAGGTTCTTTGATGATCAAATGGCATAGGAATGAGTTGTTAATGTTGTTTTGTGTTGGAATAACAAACTGGAATCAGAACAGTTTGGTCCAGTTCAAGCAAAATGCTCTGTTTCTGCCTGGAACTGAACTGTTGCTTGAACAAACTGTAAAATCCCAGGAGTGGTCTCCCCATCCGTACGGCTACTTTGGCCGTATGGGGATATTGACCATTTTGCCCTTCTGTCTTCTGTTTTCTTGTCAAACAAACCCCTTTTCAGTTGAAAAGATAAATAAAAAGTTAAAACAAAGATTTTCCGTTAAAACACACACACACACATGCACTTTTGTTAACTAACAAGGGAGACTCGGCTTTGTCCGAGGCAACTTGGGAGGACGTAAAAACTCTTCCCAAGTTGTAACCTGATCTCCGAACCTTTGAACTCAAACCTTTGTCATTTTGTTGGGTTTAAAATTAACAAAATGTGGCGAATCCGTTAAATTGGTCCGGTTCCCGCGTTTGGTATTTCGCCCTTGAAACGTGCTCGTGTTTTTTTGGGGCGGGATCCTTACAGTGGCGACTCGGCTGGGGATTAGAGTGCTTTCGGACTTCTTTTTAGAAGATTCGGGGGTATTCTTGTGTGGGTCAAACTCCCGTTCCCGTTAGTTGACTTCTTGCATATTTATGTGTGTTTGATGTTTCTGTTTGAACTATTTTGAGTACATACGTTCTGGAAATACAATAAACTGGGGCTTGATGATCAGAAGTTGGAGAAACTGAGAAAAATCTTCACCCTCTTGCTTTAGCCGTACGGCTACTTTGGGTAGGGGTCAGAATGTTGCAAATTAACAATTTTGTGCAGGGCTGCAACATTCTGGATGCCCCTCTGCTTCTTCTTGTCCAGGTTCCATATTTACAGTCTTACTTGTGCACATTACCTTCATTCTTTTGGCCAAAACTTGATTTAAAAAAAAAAAACTTGGTTATGCATAATCTTTTGTCAATAAAAATGGTTTCCAAAGCCTCATTGTGCATAACCCTTTTGTAAAGATTTCTTGAGTCTTCTTGTTATGCACAACTTACTTGGTACAAATTGTTTCAATGTAAAAATTGTTCTTTTGCAAAATGTTTGATTCAAAATTCTTTGTTGTGCACAACTTGGTACATGTACAAGTTTTGGTCTTTGTTTGTTCATATTCCTTGATTTGTTGTGTGTATAAATTGTTTAATCCATGCTTGTTCATACTTTTTCATATCTTGCTTATGCCATGCTCATCATATCAAAAAACGGATTGAAAATCTCTATCTTGACTCAAAAGGGAACATAGAATGGCTTCACACTACGCGCACTTGACCTTGCACGTTCCAAATGCCCTTTTAACCCGGGATGGATGCCACGATGCAGCTCGTTGGGCGCTCTTGTTCCCTTCGATGCGCGCACGGGTCCATTCCACCTTCCATTCCGAGCCGAGTCAACCACACTTGTCCGTGACACACAAATACCGTGACCTTGGTTGGTTTTTGGTCTAGCTCACGTTGCCACGTCCATAACGCGTGTCCAAAGTTAATTGTGGCCAAGTTAACGACCGAGTTGTGATTCCTTGATGAAATGCAAGCGTGGCCTAACCAGCATTTAACTCGTGCGTTAATGATGACCGCAATTAGCGAAGTTCATGTGCTAAGGATAGGGTGACACCGTGTCGTTAAGCCCTAATGTATGAGTTATTTTAATCATCCTCAAGGCCATGGTCAAGGACTGAGACGCCTCATTCAAAATGAGGTCATGTCGGAATATCGGTGCAGCCTTCGGTGTAGCCTTCAGAAAAAGTCTCGATTCCGACTGGGGCTTAATCATGATTAGGATGACCCGTACATTAGGAACCTTGCGACGCACTAGACCCTAGGTTCGTTTCTTTTGGTCGGTGGAAGCCGCTTGCCCTATAGGACCCTCGCTCGGGATAGTCCGTCTATGGGAGCGTGCAAGACAAGTGAAAAACGAGGGGTCTATAGGCGTAGTGATGGCCTCCACTGATCCAGGGTTTAGATTAGTTGCGAAAAAGAAGAGAAATATTTTCCAACCATTTAAGAATAAAAATGTGTTTTAAGTAAACTTGAATGATTTATTAATTGCGCATTGCATGAGCTTGCTCCGTTTTTGCTTCCTATCTTTGATACATTGCATTGTTTCGCTAACCAGTGTCACCCCCGTTAAGTCTTTGGAAGGATCCATGTTATCCTTCAAGACCTCCGTCAAGTCCCGTTAAGCCTTTGGATGGATCCATGTTATCCTCCAAGACTTTTGATTAGTCTCGTTTAGTCTTTGGATGGATCCATGTTATCCTCCAAGATTTTTGATTAGTCCCGTTTAGTCTTTGGACGGATCCATGTTATCCTCCAAGACTTTTGATTAGTCTCGTTTAATCTTTCGACGGATCCATGTTATCCTCCAAGACTTTTGAATAGTCCTGTTTAGCCTTTGGACGGATCTATGTTATCCTCCAAGACTTTTGATTAGTCCCGTTTAGTCTTTGGACGGATCCATGTTATCCTTCAATACCTCCGTCAAGTCCCATTAAGTCTTTGGAAGGATCCATGTTATCCTTCAAGACCCTCGTTAAGATCCCCGTTGAGACCCTAGGCAAAGTCCCCTAGGTCCCCGCAAAGATCCCCGTTAAATTCTAAGAATAGTCCCCTAGGAAGCCAGTCAAGTCCTTTGATGGATTCTCGTTAAGACATTAGTCGTGTTCGTCCTTCCCTCTTAAGATTCTAAACCCGTTCGAACTACGGTGACCTGAGCCTCTCATCACGTGGGACCCCCTCCCTCGTGGTGAGGGGAACGTAGGCAACTTCGGCCCGGTCAAATATCCCAAATAGAGACACGTGTGTCTTTAACCCAAGTGTTCACCCAATGTTTACCCGAGCCTAAACTACCTTTTTTTTTCGTGGCTTAGATGAAGTGGAAGAGAGCATCATGTCGCCGACTGGTGCGTGTGGAGTCAGAAAGTTCCCCGGTCACTACAACCTCTCTGATCCAGTACCTCAGAAAGATCACTTCAGTGGACAGTAGCTTGAGAAATGACGCCGCGGATAATTCGGATGGCCTAACGAACGAAGAGTTGTTCCAAGCTTCAGAAACCCCCGGGGCTGAGAAAGAAGTCATCACAGATAGCCACAGAGTAACGCAAACTCCGTCTGATGATTCGACAAGGCAAAGAGGTGTTACAGCTCTATTTCAAATTGATGGGCCATTCACCAAGGTGACCAACCACAATGAAAGGGTGGAAGATACCCGACCTCCGTATTGTAACCGAAGATTTCCCCCTCCATCTCATCAAAATACCAAGACCTCCATTTTTCGCCCCAACACGCCGTCGTCCACAACGAGCCTCTCACTCAAATCTTCCCCACTCCGCCTCATCCTAAATCCAACATCTCCCATAAGACACCTCCTATAAAACTCCAAACACAACCCACTCAAAAGGCCCGCAAACCACTGTTCACACCAGTTACGCCTCAAGCATCATACTCACAACACCTTCCCAATCGTGTCCCTTCTCGATTCAATGCCATCAACCAAGTCACCAGAGATCAGTCACTGTTTAAACCATATATGGATACCTGACCAGGCATCACTAACTTGCCTCCACCATATTTTCCGATAGGATTCCGGGGTGGGCCGTATCATTTCTATAATCCAAGACCTTTTGGACCACAAGCTCCTTGCATGCCTCAAATGTATATTCCTGCAAGCAACCAAGGTTATGGGTATTCCTACACCCATGCACTTCCACGGAATCCTCATGTTGGACCTCAGTCGGGTACGTTGTTGGGAAAAAGAAGGCAAATGGAAGCTAAGTTTGAAAGGACACTCGATGGGTACCCCTTTGCATTGAGTAGCGGTGATTCTCATCCCCACCACACTCCGGTCAACAATGTAAGAAAATCCAAGGGCCGAGCCAAGCTCCATTTCACAAAGTTTGAGGATTTCGGAATTCCCATAAGAAAAGTATTTGAAGGATTGGTCAAACAAGGCCTCATGTGGCCCCTCGAAGATTTTCGGCCAAAGAATCTTGAAAAACGTTGAGACAAGTCCCAAAGGTGTGCCTTTCACAACTACCACGACCATGATACCAATGATTGCACCGCCATAAGACGCATCATCTCGAAACTAATTGAGAAGGGGAAGCTTGGACGCCCCCACACCCCCCGACACAGCCAATGACACGAGCGTCAACATGCTCAAATCTGTGACTTCCCCGATGATCGATAAATGGAGTGGTGTCCGCCCCAAGGAAAAAGAGCACATGGTTGACAGAGTTGTCAATCCCATAGTGGGAGAGCCTGTTTTGGAAAAATTAACAAAATCAGTGTCCCAAATGGTGGTTCCTAAAATCAGCAAAGCCGAAACGACGGAAGGCGTTTGGAAAAGATCAGTGGCACAGAAAATGTCTGAAGGGCCGAATGCCCCGGGTTGGGAAATGAATGGTGTTGCGGTTGCCACAGCAAACGACGGAGTTCCGAAACCTCTCCTATCAACCTCACCTTAGAAGGAGTCTGTTTTCATCCTTAGGAAGAGCCAGTTGCTTTTAGGGCGTATGATAAGTCTTTAGGAAAAGTCGGTTAAGATGTCTGTTAGGTTTGGTTAAAGTCTTGACTCCCCGGTTGATTCCATGTGGTGACCATTTTAGGTCCATTGTCAGTTCTCTTAATAAGATTATTATTGCCATTTTTGCCTTGTCAAAAGCTTACAAAAAAAAAAATGTGTGTGAGTCTTTCACTCAAAACAAAGGTGTGTCTTCCAAAAAATAAATAAATAAATAAAATAAAAATAAAAAAAATGGAGAAAAAATGGAGATCAAGTTTTCTTAAAATAAAAGATCAAGTTTTTCCTAAAAAGCTAATCCGATAATGAAGCATTTTTCTCAAATCATGGTTATAATTTCACCTTGAGGTTTAATATGCTAAAAGTCCTTCGCGGTTTTGTCCACTGGAAGCATTGACCAAGGAGCCCACATCCGAATTGGCGTTCGAAACAACCGTCCACATGAGCAATGAGATCAAACAATTGGGACACCGTCTACAAGAAGAAGCCCAAGCTTCGGAAGGCCAAAGGCGGTTACATCACAGGGAAATCCATACTCTCGCCGAATGCAATGCACGGAGATTACGCACCTTGAAAGGGAATCACCAAAAGGCTTGGCCAACAGGCAAGCTCCCAACTCGCCCTCAGAACAGTTTGGTCCAGTTCAAGCAGAATGCTCTGTTTCTGCCTGGAACTGGACTGTTGCTTGAACAAACTATAAAATCCCAGGAGTGGTCTCCCCATCCGTACGGATACTTTGGCCGTATGGGGAGATTGACCATTTTGCCCTTTTGTCTTCTGTTTTCTTGTCAAACAAACCCCTTTTCAGTTGAAAAGATAAATAAAAAGTTAAAACAAAGATTTTCCGTTAAAACACACACACACACATGCACTTTTGTTAACTAACAAGGGAGACTCGACTTTGTCCGAGGCAACTTGGGAAGACGTAAAAACTCTTCCCAAGTTGTAACCTGATCTCTGAACCTTTGAACTCAAACCTTTGTCATTTTGTTGGGTTTAAAATTAACAAAATGTGGCGACTCCGTTAAATTGGTCTGGTTCCCGCGTTTAGTATTTCGCCCTTGAAACGTGCTCGTGTTTTTTTTTTGGGGCGGGATCCTTACAGTGCCCCTACAGTATGTTAAAAGGCTTCCCGAGAATAGAGTAGCTCTTGCCATGTCCTCTTATGTTTGTTCCCCCGCACGAGGACGAGTCTCTGGCTTTGCTCTACAAATGATGATGCCTTAAGGGCTATGTGACTCAAGAACGAAAGCTTCTTCTGCTTCATTTGACAGTTAATGATCCCTAGGGGCTATGCTCAAGAAAGATGTGTGAGGATACCCTCAAAGTCTCCCAAGAGGAATGTCGAAAAGCCTTTATGTCATGTGTGCTCGTGTCTGTTCCTCCAATCAAGGATATTTTTTTCTTGCTCCACTTGAAATCAATGGTGGCACTCTAGGGACTACACTCAAGTTTGAAGGGCTCCCTAAGCATGAAGCAATTCACTTCACCTCCCCCTAATGGTGGCCCTAGTAAAGACATATGCAACATTGGGAGCTTCCTCAATTAGTTTGGCACCGAAGGTCTCAAGGGGCATCACAATCTACCATCTTTTGGGCTACGACATTACAGTAATCCGAGCAAAGGGCAATATTAGGGCTTCGCAATTGGCAATCTTTTTGGGAATGATACCCGAGCAATTAAATATGGGTAATAGTCTTCATGGAACCAAACAAGGGTCTCTTGGTACTTCACGTCAAAGGTCTTTTGGTTTGAAAGGAGGGCTCCGATGTTATGAATGAATTTGATGATTCTTATGTTGTGACTTACGACGAGGTTATGAAAAAAGTCTTAGAGAAAAAGAAAAAGATTCAATATGCTAAACTCTATCAAAACAGGGTTATAGCGGGAAATGCCATGGCCAATCCCAATGTTTCTGTAATTCAACACCCCCTTCTCTGAGATCAAAAGCACAAGTTGCATCCTCACAAGTTGCATCTGCACGAGTTGCATCCGAAGATCCGTTATTAGTTCAACACAAGAAGACTCAAGCAAACATACCCATTTCGGACCTTATCACGCCACGACCTTATCATCCATAATCTCTCTTGAGACATTTTCCGAAGACCTTGATACACGTGGACCTTCCACCACTTGGGTACCAACCACAAAACTCCAAGTAAGAGAAAGGAGAAGATCACTATCAAGAGTTCTACAAAACGGTGCAATGCCAAGCCGATTCCAATATAATTTGGGGCTTTACATCGAAAGGTCTTCACATTACACCATCTTGAAGCTCATAAACAACAAGTACATGATATTTGGGGCTTGGAAACCTCTCGAATCTTGGTATCAATAATATTCTCTTGGGGCTTGCTCACGTCAACAAAAAAAAGACAACTCATTTGAACGGGTCAAAAGCTGATTTATCTTGGGGTTTCACGAGCTACTCAAAGTTTGGCATCAAAGGCGTTCTAGGGGATTTACAATAAGCAACCCCTTATCTCGGCATCAAAAGTCTTTGAAGCCCATAATCGACAAATCTCTTGGGGCTAAACATCAATCTTCGTTGGGCACAACAGCGACAATGAAATTCAAGTGAGGCAATCTGGACTTCGACCGAACATGATTTGATCTTGGGTTGGCTTCACAAACACATAATGGTTAAAATGGTTCACCCACGAGCTAAAAAAAAGTATTTTTATTTTTCTTTTTCTTGCAAATAAACTTTCTTTGTCTCCTTACTTACATAAAAGTATGTGTTTCATTTTGCTTTGCTCCTAAGCTTCTTCCCCGGCGTTCTCCATCATCCTTGAACTACGCTGGTCTGATTCTCTTTAAGGGATATGTAGGCAGCCTTTTAGAACGACCAACCCATCATCCAGAATGTCATCTCACCGACACTCCATCAAAGTACAAGCGACTCATCTTCATCAAAAGTGTCGGCATCCTTCATCAAAGCCACGGCATCAGAAATCCATCCCAAATCAAGCGGCCATGGTAAGTGAAGGTATGAACATCATTCATCAAAGCTCCTTTCAAATCATATCACACACAAAAGCAATTTCTCCATATTTGCAAAATCTCTCTCTCAAGCAATCTCTGCTTTTCAAATCACATTTCACACTACAAGCACAATTTTCTCTCATCTCACACAAGCACATGCATTTGCAAAGCCTACGCATAACAGGTACAGGCAGACTTTCGAGTCCCTCCAAATCATCAGGCGGACTTTCGAGTCCCTCTAAACTAGCAGGCAGACTTTCGAGTCCCTCCAAATCAGCAGGCAGACTTTCGAGTCCCTCCAAATCAGCAGGCAGACTTTCGAGACCCTCTACATCAGCAGGCAGACTTTTGAGTCCCTCTACACTAGCAGGCAGACTTTCGAGTCCCACTAAATCAGCAGGCAGACTTTCGAGTCCCTCTACCTCAGCAGGCAGACTTTCGAGTCTCTCTAAATCAGCAGGCAGACTTTCGAGTCCCTCTACATCAGCAGGCAGACTCTCGATTCCCTCTACATCAGTAGGCAGACTCTCAAGTCCCTCTACATCAACAGGAAGACTCTCGAGTCCCTCTAAATCAGCAGGCAGACTCTCGAGTCCCTCCAGTCCCCTATACGGACTCTAAATTTTGGCCACGGTGGGCCGATTTCTATCACCACACCCCTTCTATCAGCAAAAGTCACTCACACAGGGAGCACATTCCTATCCCTTGCGATTTCAATAACTCCTGCTTTTTTATTTTGTCTTTATTTTCTCTTGTCGATGTCCTCGGTGGATGTTTTGTTCTTTCGTCGACGTATTTTGCTTTGCAATCCACATCGACGAGGGGCTCTGTAGACACCCCGCCTTGGACCTCTCATGTCCTGATTGCATACACATTCTCTATCTTCCTCTTTTTTGTTAAGTTTTGTTACTTTTCGTTAACTTTCATTACTTTCCATTAAGTTCTTGACTTATTCCGTTAGTCTTGAATTTGACTAATTGACAAATTCAACCTTGAGTCTGTTTGTACTTTGTTTTTGTTGATTTTTGTGGTGTTCGTTAAGTTTCTGACTGATTTTATTAGTTTTGGGGCTTAACTGCATAACGGGACCAACTTTTGGGCTAAAATATGGATTTTCTGAAGATGGGACGAGCACGCCTTTTCCCTCCTTTGTGAGAGGCGTGCGCCTCCCATAGGGGGGTGGGATGTGCACGCATCCCACCTCCAGAATCTTAGATTTTGCCAAATTTCCCTCCTTTACTGATTTGTAACCTCCAAAACCATTATGCCTTGGCTTGATCCGGGGAGAGGCCATCTTTATGACCACAAACACTCTCCCTACACCTATAAATACCTCTTCATTCCACCATGGAAAGGAGGAAGGATTCTTGACTCAAAAACTCTCTTAAAACTAAAAGTTCATTTTCAAGAGTGGTTACTATAGACAAATTGGTTCTTCCCCATTCAACCACAAGGTACAATGTTTATTCTTTTCTTCTAAACTCTTAATCTCATTTGTTTCTTCATCTTTCATCTCTTCTAATGTGTATGCAATCTTCATAAAAAGTAATACAACCAAAAGGCCACTTCACTATTGAAGTTTGGTCAAGGTTACATTCCAACATTCTAAACTCTAGTTTAATTTACTATTCTTCTCTTAATGTAATATTTAGCATGAATTAATCAATAAAACAATCCCCTTTTATTTCCCCTTTCTTTTCATTGTAATTGTTAGCACTTTTATATTAATATTATTTGAAGGACTTTTTAGCAATAGAACACCAATAGTAGCAAGACCCGCGTAAGCGGGGCGGAGTGGGTGTTTAAGTACTTCCCACTCCGTCACCTAACCCCCGAACCCTTATCTTCCCGAATCTCTAGTTTCGTAATATTAAAATAGGCTATTTCTTTAGGTTTTTCTTATGTTTCCTCAATAACATAGGTGGAGACTCTAACAATTAAAACAAGTTAGACATCCTAGGATCCTTCCACCGCTCTAGCCAAGTTGTGGTTTTCCCGGGGTATCTACAGCTATACCCTCAGTTGATCTAGTCAACTTAAGCCCTAAAATCACACTGGCTACCCCCATATCCTTCATTTCAAACTTTGTTTTCAAGAATGACTTTGTCTCATTTATTATATTATCGTTTGATCCGAACAATAATATATCATCTACATATAGGCATAGTAAAATACAATCACCACTTTTAACCTTATAGTAGACACATTGATCTGCATCACTAAGAGTAAATCCGAACGATAAAACTACATTATCAAATTTTTCATTCCATTGCTTAGGGGCCTGCTTAAGTCCGTACAATGACTTAACCAATTTACAAACCTTTCTCTCGCTGCCTTTAGCTACAAATCCTTCAGGTTGATCCATATAAATCTCCTCTTCAAGGTCACCATGAAGAAAAGCAGTTTTAACATCCATTTGATGAATGTTAAGACCCAACACGGATGCCAATGCAATAAGCATTCTGATCGTAGTCATACGTGCAACAGGGGCATAAGTATTGAAGAAATCTATGCCTTCTTTTTTCTTAAAACCCTTAGCAACTAATCTGGCATTATACTTGTCAATAGTTCCATCCGATTTCAACTTTCTTTTGAAAATCCATTTACACCCAATAGTAGTACACCCGGGAGGAAGATCAACGAGTTCCCACGTTCCGTTTTGAACAATGGAATCCATTTCATCTTTAACGGCATCCTTTCAATGCATGGATTCTTGCGAAGCCATAGCATCCTTGAAGGTTACTGGATCACCCTCAAGATTGTAAGTAATATAATCACTTCCAAACTCTTTCGTGACCCTAGCTCGTTTACTCCTTCTAGGTTCATCTAGTTCTTCTGACTCAACGTCTTTTACACTAGAACTGTTGGGTTCAACCCCCACATTTGAAATCTTTTCCACTTGTTCAGGAATAGATTTTAATGCGATGTCTGGATTTTCACTTGAAGTATTTTTAGGTATTCCATTTTTCATAGGAAAAACATTTTCGAAAAATGTTGCGTCACGGAATTCTACAATAGTGTTCACATCTATGCCGGAAATTTCTGATTTGATAACCAAAAATCTCAATGCATAAGAGTGTTCAACATAACCTATAAAAACCGCATCAACAGTTTTAGGTCCAAGCTTTTTTCTTTTGTGTTTCGGGACTAGCACTTTTGCAAGGCACCCCCATACTTTAAAGTATTTTAAGCTTGATTTTATACCCATCAAAATTTCATAAGGACACTTATCTTTATGTTTCAAGGGTACCCTATTCAGAATATGACAAGCCGTATTCAAGGCTTCACCCCACCTATATTTAGGTAGTCCTGAATTTTCTAATAAACTGTTGATCATATCTTTAAAAGTTCTATTATTTCGTTCCGCCATCCCATTAGACTGTGGTGAATAAGGAGGAGTTTCCTCATGCACAATGCCAAACTTTTGACATTCTAGTACAACCAAGTTTGAAGTATACTCTCCTCCTCTATCGGACCTTAACCTTTTGATTTTCTTACCAGTTTGATTCTCTATTTCATTCTTAAAAATTAAGAATTTTACAAGAGCTTCATCTTTACTCTTAAGTAGGTACACATAGAAATATCTAGTGCAATCATCTATAAAAGTGATAACATATCTTTTGTGGTCACGTGTGAGCAAACCATTAAACTCGCAAATGTCCGTGTGAATTAAATCAAGAAGACCAGAATCCCTAATTATGGAATGATATGGTTTTCTTACTTGTTTGGCCGTCACACAAACTTGACATTTCTTAGTTTTATCAATGGTATGCTTTGGAATTAAATCTAAATTCATCATGCGTTTAACAGAATCTAGATTGACATGACCCAAACGACAGTGCCATAAAGTAGAAGAATTATTTAAATTTGAAACAGAAGAACTCTCTGAAATATTATTAACTTCAACAAAACTAACAACTAATTTAAATAATCCATCTGACAAGTAACCCTTGCCAACAAAAGATCCACCAAATAAAATAACTATTTTATTGTACTTGAAACTAAGTTCATAACCCTCTCTCACTAAAACAGAACCACTAAGAATGTTTCTTCTGATGTTAGGAACATGGTGCACTCCATGCAAAGAAAGAACTCGCCCTGAGGGAAATCTCAAGTTCACGCGTCCGGTCCCAAGCACGTTTGCAGCACTAGAATTTCCCATCATCACTCATTTTTCCAACTGCCGGCTGGTAAGAAACAAAGAGCGACTTATCAGCACAAACATGCACATTAGCTCCAGTATCTACTAGCCACTCATTAGATTCATAAATAGTGAAAATTTGAGGGTTAACAGAAACATACCCACTAGAATTGGCCCCTTCAGTCACCATGTTGACTTGAGGTCCACTAGCTTGAGCTTTGGCCTTCTTAGGACAAGTGCTAGTCCAATGCCCCATCTGTCCACAATTCCAACAAGGTTTGTTTGCCTTTGGTTTCTTAGCTATTTTTGATTTTGTCTTAAAATGATCCGGATTATTAGAATTAGCAACTTGTTTGTTCTTAGCCTCTTTCCCAGTTTTCCTAGCAGTTATAACATGAGCCTTAGGGTGATATTCAACAGGAAAATTGTGTGTTTCACTCCTATGCTCCTCCTCAATTGCAATGGAATTCATTAAGTCATTCAAAGAGATTTTTTCTTTCTTGTGCTTAAGAGTCATACTAAAATTTTCCCAAGACTTTGGAAACTTCTCAATGATGGACATCACCTGAAATTTTTCAGGCAATTCCATCTCTGCCTCACGAAGGGAGTGAGAAATGAGTTGAAACTCATGTGTCTGTTCAGTGACTGACTTGCCCTCTTTCATCTCATATTTCAAGAACTTAGAAACAGCATATTTTTCAAGGCCATGATCTTCAGTATTATACTTCTTGTCCAACTCATCCCATAAATCCTTTGCAGTGCCTAGAAGGGTGCAATAAACATCGAATAATGTGTTGGACAAGCCCAACAGTATCATTCCTTTGCCTATGTCATCCTTCTCTTGCCATGCAGCAGAACTTCTGGGATCATTGACAACATCAGAGGGTTTTCCTGATGTCACTACAGAGAGCAGCCCCTTTGTGGTCAACCAAATTTTCATGCGCTGTTGCCAACGCTTGAAGTAATGCCCCGAGAATTTCTCAGGCATTCCGGTTAAATCCACCTTAGGCATGAATGCTGTAGTGTAACCAGAGCCAGAGCCAGAACCAGACCCACCATCATTTCCACTAGGGGGAACAATGTTACAAGATTCAACATTAGTACCAGGGGTTGCCATGGGAAAAGAAAATCTCCTTTAAGATTGTTGTAAGTAAGAAATGAGTTAGACTATCCAATTTGTGAACAAAATAGATAGTCACGGTTGATAAGATATTAACAAATTAATAGCAATTTAAACCAAAGGCAGTAAACAAACATTTGCAGAAATTATACAATCAAAAGAAATAATTAAGCAGTGAAAAATAAGGAATGAAACAACAATTAAAATACTTATCGTGATTTTAAACGGAGTTGAATCGCCCAAAAAATTGGACTGGCCTTAAAGGAGATTTGCCCTCGTACTTACTGGTGCCACCGACGAGCTCGGCAATCTTCTTTCAGGATAATTCAACGACAGAGACGGAACTGCAGCACAACTCCTCCGACTCTACTCGACTGCTTGCTCTTTGCTTTTGAAAGTAAAAGTTAAACTCTCAAAGTTTTTGTGGAGAAAATATTGTATCATCTAGTGTGGTTGTTGTTCTTGAAACCAAGTAGTCTCAACTATTTATAATTCATTCATGCTACTTTGACGTGTTTCGGGTAGCCAAGTATCAACGTGGGTGATTTCACCCAATCCCGTTAAGATAGCTACGTGGGTTAACAACATGGGTTTATCCCATGTTTTGAAACCAGTCAACACATATTCATTAAACAAACATGATTTAGTCTTTTGACTTGATCAACTTTGTTTAAACTCACTTTTGAAATTAGCATTGGATAAGCCATAGGAATTTAAATGAAGTTTGTTTCATTTTACAATTTCTAACGTACAGTATATAAATAATATATATATATATGTATATGTATTTTTGAATTGTAAAAAACAACTTTATTTATTTTTCCTATCCATAATTTCTTTCAACAATGGATTCCGATCTTTACCGGTTTCAATAATGTATGAAAGTCGTTAAACTGAATATAAATATAAATACTACATTTACGAACCCCACTTTGGTCTATCGTAATTCAGAGTCAATAATTTATCGACCAATTAAATTGCTTAGACCATACATCATTTTCCAACAATAGTTACACTGTTTTTTTTTTTTTTTTTTTTTTTTTTTTGTGTAGAAAGAATTCTCAAAAACAAAAAATTCCTAAAAACTACAAAATGCATATTACATATACGTATCGTCATCCAATTACAAATTGATCGATAGTAGTTTACGCTCATTCGCGTGGTAAGTCATCACGAGCCATTGACATAATAATTCAGATGTCTCCAAGTTGAAGGAGCACTTCAAATCGTAATATACATATCTTCATACATGATTCTTCACAACCTGCAAATTTGTCAAAATCTTCGAGTTAAGGGCATTTGATGAAGTACAAAGCTTTGGAATTGTATCTCGATAAATAATCATGCTATACAATTTGGTGAACAATTTACTGAAAAAAAATAACTTTGTCGTGTAGATGCTCAAATAATGAATGAAATTCCAAATTATAGCTTTTTAAAAAAATAATTACCAAAACAACAACCCTAAAAAGTTATTTACCAAAATAGCACTTTTTGGTAAAACCGGAAGTGGGAGTGCCGGTTTTAGTGTTGAATCCGGAAGTCCCACTTCCGGAATTGACCTTTTTATTTTTTTATTTTTTTTTTTGCGAAATCTGATTTTTATTTATTTTTTTTGAATCCGGAACTGAGATTTCCGGTTTTAAATTTTATTTTTTTATTTTTTTTTTCGAAATAACAAAAAACATTAAAACCCCACCCACCGAAAGTTGATTTGGCGTGTACTTAAAACCGGAACTGCCAATTCCGGTTTTGGCTTTTTTTTTTTTTTTTTTTTTTTTTAATGTGAAATTTCCGGAAGTGGGAATATATATAACCATTCAACCACGACTTCAGTTTTTTCATAAGAGAAAGATAAAGAGAGTTTCTGAGAAGAGAAAGAGAGAAGAAATAAAGAGGATTTTTAAGATTTTGGCAAAATCTTAAAAAAGGTTAGGTTTTTTTTTTTTTTTTTTTCGTTTTCTATGTTTGAAGTAAGATATTTAACTGTTGATTTAAATTTTGTTCATCCTTTTGTTATTATGCAAGTATACATATGTAAATTTAAAATATGCCCTAACAAATTTGTGTATGAAATTTGCTTGTTTATGCTCGATGTTCAATTTCTTGTGTTTGTGATTTATAAAAGTGTAGTTCATTTGTTTGTTTGTTTTTTTAAAACACATGGTGATTATAATGTTAAATTAAGGTTTTGACAATTGATTTTTTCAATTCTTAGGAATAAATATGAATGGACTTCCACTTGTTTTCATGTGCTATTGGGGAGGAGATGATGAAAATCCGTTTGAAGGTGAACATTATGAAAAGGGGCGAAACAAACATCTTAAGGCTAAAACTCGTTGGAGGTATAAAAAGTTGATTAAGAGGTTATGTAATGCGATTGGTGTAGATCGACATTTTGTTCAATTAGAAGTTATTTGTAGATTTCCTCATGTAATTGGTCATGGAGTTGCAAATTACATTCCTTTTATCATTGAGGATGATGCATGTATGGACCTCATGTTTGATGTTGCTACTCAGTTTGTTGGGATGTCTAGCTTACAGTTGTATGTTAAGATAAGTTTAGTTGATAATGTAAATGTTGATGAAGGAGAGGAAGAGGGGGTGGGAGAGGAAGACTATGGTCATGAGGCAGATAACCTTCAGATGGGTTCTTTAAGCTGCCACCGTGAGTGGGACTTTGGAGCAAGTTCATCAAGACATGTGGAAGAGGAAGAGGGAGAGGAAGAAGAAGAGGAAGAGAGAGGGGGCGAGGAAGACATAAATGATTTGTTTAATGAAGAAGAGGAAGATGAAGATTATGAAGAGATGATTGACTCGTACATAAATGAAGGTCATGATTATGGATATGAAGATGAGGATAGTGATACTGATGTTAGTGATAACGGGAGTGTTGATGGGGTGAGGGAAGATTTGAGAGTGGAATTGGTTCCTTATGAAGAGCAGCAAAATCAATACTATGGTAGAGCAGAGTATCCTTTTTATCAAGATATTGGGCAAGGATCAGAGATTTATGATGATAACCAAGATAAGTTTGATGTTTGGAATGCAGAAGAGGAAGGATCAGAAATTTACAAAGGTCTTCGGTTTGCAAAGAAGTTTAAGGTTCAACAGAAAATGAAGATATTTCATATTACGAAGAATCTGCGGTTCAAGGTAAAAAGAAGCACACCCAGCAAGTGGACTATTGAGTGTTGGGCGAAAGATTTCCCATGTAATTTTAATGTGAATGTGAGTTTGAAGAACGGTACGTATTGGGAAATAACAAAATACATTGGTCCTCATTGTTGCTTGGCTACAGGAATAAACCAAGATCATCCTAACTTAGATGCTAAGTTCATAGGACGAGAGGTTTTGAGTATGGTGAAGGCTGATCCTGAGTTGAAAATTGGAGTTGTGAGGGCGGAAATGCATGCACGATTTGGGAAGGATATTTCATATAGGAAGGCTTGGTGTGGTAAACAAAAAGCCATTGCAGAGGCTTATGGAGACTGGAAAGAATCTTATGGAAAGTTGCCGCGTTTGTTAGGAGCTATCCAAAAGTTTAATCCTGGAACCATTGTGGAGTATTCGAAACAAACTCGTCCTGGTACTTCATCTACGTTTGACGCTGCGTTCTGGGCATTTGGCCCTTGTCTACATGCATTTTCTTATTGTCGTCCTGTCATTTCTGTTGATGGCACATTTATGCATGGAAGATATAAAGGGGTTATACTTATTGCCATGGGTGTTGACGCGAATGATAGTTTGCTTCCTCTTGCATTCGCTATTGTTGAGAAAGAGGACTACCGTAACTGGAATTGGTTTCTAGAGCTTGTTTGCAAACATGTTATCAGGGGTCGTGAATGTTGCTTGATATCGGATCGTCATCTTGGCATCCTTTCCACCACTGCACAGGATTCTTGGCCACGAACAGTTGTACACAGATGGTGCATGTTGCATATGAGAGCAAATTTTCTACACGGTCGCAAGGGTGTTGGCTTGAAAGATCTTTTTTGGCGTGCTGTTAGCACCACCCAGGAAAGGAAGATGCAAATGTATCTGAGGCAGATTCATATAATCGACCCTGAGGCATATAAATGGTGGGAGTTTTTGGATAGAAAAAAATGGACTTTGGCATAGGTGTTGGTACTGTTCTGATTCTTAAGCAGGTATGAAATATTTTCCTTAACATTACACTCCCTAAAGATATTTTCCTTAACATTTTGTTCTAAATGTTTTGTTTTGTTGATCTATTAGGTTGTTGTCTTCGCCGTCTCACGCTCAAAAAAAGTCCTTAACATTACACTTTCCAATGTTTTTAAGGTATTCCCTAAGGATTGTTGAGTTAATTTGTTGGATATGTAATATTTGGATTTATGTCGGATTTCCTATGTGACCGGGATGTGGTCACTGAATATTTGGACTTATGTAATATTAACTATGTGACCGGGATGTGGTCACTGAATATTTTGACTTATGTAATATTTACTATGTGACTGGGATGTGGTCACTGAATAATTGGATTTATGTATTATATATTTCCTATGTGACCGGAATGTGGTCACTGAATAATTGGATTTATATATTATTTATTTCCTATGTGACCGGGATGTGGTCACTAAGTGTTTGAATGTATTAATGTTGGATTTGTGGAGAAGTTTATTCTATCCTATAAAATCAACGTTTTCCAATGCCAGATATTCAGTTCCGGATTCAACCAAAAAAAAAAAAAAAAATCCCAGATTTCGCGAAAATAAAAAAAACAAAAGGTCAAATAAAACCACAATACATAAAATTCTAAAATATTACAGAAATTTGTGAAAAAGTTTATTTATTTATTTCTTTCCTATGTGACCGGAATGTGGTCACTAAATAAAAACCACAATACATAAAATTCTAAAAAAATAATAATCATTTCTTTCTTCTTTTTTTTTTTTCCCGTATGCCTTCTCCCTTTCCTATGTAAACAAGTTTAATGTTTTTTGTTATTTCGAAAAAAAAAAAAAAATTTAAAACCGGAAGTCTCAGTTCCGGATTCAAAAAAAATAAATAAAAATCAGATTTCGCAAAAAAAAAAAATAAAAAAAAATAAAAAGGTCAATTCCGGAAGTGGGACTTCCGGATTCAACACTAAAACCGGCAGGCACTCCCACTTCCGGTTTTACCAAAAAGTGCTATTTTGGTAAATAACTTTTTAGGGTTGTTGTTTTGGTAATTATTTTTAAAAAAAAACTATTTTTTCGAATTTCATTCCTCAAATAATCCCTTTTTTATGTCAACTTCCTTGCCAAATCTCAGTAACATAGATGAAATAATGCTCAAACTGATAAACATCGTGAGAGAAGAATTTCGACCCATTAGTATGTGCCACATAATGAAAGAGATTATGTCAAATACTCCTTCCGTCTCAAAATATTTTTATTTGATTTTTTATTCTAAAAAATTTATCTCATTTCCACAATCACAATGCAAGCTTAAAAGTGAATAAATGAAACATGAATAGTCAAGCACGTGGTCATATATAAGGGTGGCAAAATGGGTATCCCGAATAAAAATGGGTAAAACCCATATTTAACCATTAACTTAATGGGTAGATTTGGGTATTATCCATTATACCCATTAACGTTAATGGGCATAAATGGATAATACCCACATTTATCCATTAGCTAACGGATATTACCCGGGTATACCCAATACCACTATTACACACATACGTCCCATTCCAATACCGCCGTTGTTGCCGCCACCGCCCCTTATTTCCCCACACCTCCACATTTATCAAAAAAAAATTTAATACGAGTGAAAAGAAGTTTTTTTTTTTGGGTGGGGTAGGGTGGGAGTGGGGTGGGTGCTGTGGTAGTTGGGGGTGGTGGAGATGTTCATTTTTTTTATTTTTTTTTTAATATGAGTTAAAAGAAGTTTTTTTTTTTTTTTTTGGGTGGGTGGGGTAGGGTGGGTGCTGGGGTAGTTGGGGGTGTTGGAGATGTTCATTTTTATTTTTTTTTAATATGAGTGAAAAGAAGGTTTTTTTTTTTTTTTTTGTGGGGTAGAGTGGGGGTGGGGTGTGTGCTGGGGTAGTTGGGGGTGGTGGAGATATTCATTTTTTTTTTAATATGAGTGAAAAAAAGTTTTTTTTTTTGGGTGGGGTAGGGTGGGGTTGGGGTGGGTGCTGGGGTAGTTGGGGGTGGTGGAGATGTTCATTTTTGTTTTTTAATGAGTCAAAAGACGTTTTTTTTTTTTTTTTTTTGGGTGGGGTGGGTGCTGGGGTAGTTGGGGGTGGTGGAGATGTTCATTTTTTTTTAAATATGAGTGAAGAGAAGTTTTTTTTTTTTTTTTGGTGGGGTGGGTGGGTGGGTGGGGTTAGGGTGGGTGCTGGGGTAGTTGGGGGTGGTGGAGATGTTCATTTTTATTTTTTTTTAATATGAGTGAAAATAAGTTTTATTTTTATTTTTTGGGTGGGGTGGGTGGGTGGGTGGTTGGTGGTGGTGGATAGGATGGATGAAGAGGGTGGTGTTAGAGGTGTAGTGGGTAGGGTGAGGTTTTATGGAGAGTTGGTTGGTGCAAAACTTTTGGATAAACCCATTGGTTATCTGGGTAAAAAACCATTTAATCCATTAATATTGTGGGTATATATGGGTGTTTACCCATTATACCCATTACTACTATTGAGTTTAATGGATAACATCCAATATGTCTTTTTATAATGGGTTAATGGATGGACTAATGGATTGGATAAAAAATTGCCACCCCTAGTCATATATACCCTTAAAAAAAGAATTTTGAATAATCAAATGGAAAATTTATTTTAGGACAGTTGGAATGGGAGTAGAAGTTTACCTGTTGACATTTTCATCAAGTAAAGAATTTCTGTCAACTCTTTCTTCCCTCCTGACCTTTCTCCTTGGGTGCACCAGACCGAAAAGATTTCATACTGTGCAAAATCACAGAGGTATCAAAATAATTTTGCACATTTCAGTTTTTAAAAGAGAAAGGAGGTCCTTTTTTTAAAAAAAATGTTGGCATCAGCAAATATTACGATATAAATAAATACGTACCCGCATTTTTGAGGGACACTCCAACAAAAATATTGTGGTACCGTATAATTCTTTTGCAACAACATATATTTTCGCCAATCATGGAGCATAATTCCTAGGTCAAATACCTTATTATCCAGACCTTTGCAACAATTTGCATGCATCGTACAAACTTTATTCAAATCTTTGCTTGTTTCACAAAATCCACCAAAATAAGCTGTATCCAAGAACCTAATTTTCAGCCCAATTTTAGTGATAAATGGATCAAATTTTATCTTGTTCAGCACATCTTGGTCATGTAATCCTGGGTGCTTCTCTTTTGATGTGTACCAAAACTTGTAAAATTCGACGGATTTGTTGTTCGATTTCACATAGTTGAAACCTCCATTTGGTAAGTTATTCATATCGGAAGCATTCCCACGAAAGAAATCACAAGCAATTTGAAAATCAGCATTCGCATGAAAATGTGGAAAAGGGTCTCGGAACCACATTATATCTGTATCCTGAAGAAAAAAGAAATTTATAATTTTCACGCACTTTATATTAGTAATTTATCATGGGATCATGTATATATGTTGATCCTACATTATGAAATCATTTAAGCACTCCAATGTCGAGATTATATGCAACTTGATCATGTCAGAAAAAAAAAATAACATGAGAGTCTTTGCAATAAAGAATCAAGTCCTTAATCCTAAATTACACTTAATCTTAAGATAATTCATGTAATTTGATCAAGTAAAAAAAGCGTAACATGAGATTATGTACCTTGACGATAAAGGTCTTAATCCTACACATATGAATAATTGAAATAATTACCTACTCACTCAACATGCTACATGTCTATTACACCAAATGTAACTTACTATCCATTAATAGCATAAAGAAACACTCCCTCCGTCCCAGCTCATTTAAAACTTATTTCAATTTTGGTCCGTCTCAGCTTACTTGATATCTCCTCAAAATAGCAAATTTTTAATAATTTTATATTGAATCTACCACAGCACTCATTCTCTCTCTTCATTTATAACCACTCAATTTATTCAACCAACACTACTAGTTACCCACTAATTCTTTTTCTTCATTTTCTACCACACATTTTTTTATTTCATTCTTTTTCCTTTATTATTATGTCCACCTTTTAGGTCTCAAGTGAGGTGGGACAGAGGGAGTATACACTTTTGAGTTGTTACAAATAATGCAACAGTAGTGGTGATAAAATTAAAAAGTAAGTTGCATTTCATGTAACTAAACAGTACGCAAATTGCATTATTTAAAACGACTTGAAAAATACGTTGTACTAAATTGTTTATTCCTAATACACTGTGTTCATTAACGTCAAAAAAAAAAAAAAAAAAAATACACTGTTCATTGTAACAAAAATGATCGTACGTTGGGATTGTATGACATTAATATTTAAAAGACCAAGTTCTTAATCCTAGAAACAAGAATTCATTTAAACCTCTTATCATGAGACAAAAAACGTATGCATTTTCTGAGGGAAATTCTATAATCTAAACATCAGATCATGTTGTTAATTCTACATATATTAAACACTCTAATCGGGAGATAAAGTATGTAACTTGATCAAGTAAAACGAGGCGTACCGTGAAAATGAAATTGTATCCGAGATCAAGAACCCTACCAAGAAACTTGATCCTCCTCCACATCATCTTGAGATAATCGGGGTCCATAAAAGACGCTTCACCCGAGAAGTCCGTACCATTGGTATTAAGAGCATAACAATGAGAATGTATTTGTGAGCAACGAGCATACGCTTGTTCGTCTAATGCTACAACCACCAAATGCTTAAGTAACCGTTCGGTTTGATTCCCAATTCGGAAGCTTTCGAGGAAGAGATCAAACATGGAGTTTGGTTCTGCCCAAGCTTTGTTTAACGTCGTTAATATAACGGTTTTATCATCCATGGCTGCATTTTTCAGTATGCTCCTCAAATCAAGAGCTTTATCCTATTTAATTTGCACAGAAAAGTTGAGAAAAAGAGAAAAATTAACTCAAACTTGATTTGAATGGCATAAACAGTCAACTTGTTCTTGTTTTACACTCCCTGCATCCCTAAACAAATGTCCAGAATTCATTTTAAAGAACATTTTGAAAATAGCCACTCTTTATATCATGACAAAGATTCCTATATACTCCCTCCGTTCATGTGAATTGAGACTAAAAAAATGGCACAATAATTAAGAGAAAGTAGTGAATGTGTGGTGGAAAATGAAGAAAGAGAATGAGTGGGGTAAATAGTAGTGTTGGTTGGATAAAATGAGTGGTGGAAAATGAAGAGAGAAAATTAGTGGGGTTAAATGAGTGGGGTTGGGTGAATATAAAATATTAAAAAGTTTGCTATTTTGGGCAGTCTCAATTGAGGTGAAACGGACGAAAAGGAAATAAGTCTCAATTCACATGAAACGGAGGGAGTATTCTTTTAATCATCTTTCTAATTATTTATTTTTACAAGTATAAAGAGACCGGTGAAAAATTTATTAAAAAATCATCTAGAGACAGTTTTTTTTTTTTCTTTTTAAAACATTCATTTTGAGATAACTTTTTTGAGACAATTTTTTGAAAGTGGATATTTATTAAAAGTATTTCATAAGTCATTGAGGCACTAGTTATTTTTAAGACGAAACAAAAAATAAACAACTACTCCCTCTCCATTCTATTTGAAATGGCATAAAATCATCCTTTTAATTGTCTCTTACTTCAAAATTATACAAGCTTAAAATAAGAATAATTTTATTTTGAATTCTAATGATAGAAACTGTTCTTTGTTTTTTTTTCAACAGAAGCGACATTTGCTAATTTTGAAATAATCTAATACACCGTAGAAACTGTTTGATAGTGGAATAGTACTAATCTGGGGATAAGTAGCAGTCATGGACGTAAGCATACACGTTATTATAAAGTGATAGTCTCACCTATTTAAAACTTAATTTTCTTGAATTTTATTAAAGAATTATAATAAAACATTATACTGCTATAATTATTTTCTGGAAACAATTATAATATGAATTTTAGAAAATGTTGTTGATAAATCATTAAAAATTGCTACTACTAACACTTTTTATATACTTATTATAAGAAAAAGAAAGCAATTCTTCTATTTGTATTAAGATTATTAAAAATAAAAGATTAATTAAAGTTTAATAAAATTACCGGTAGAAAGTAGGACCATTGTCCGGATTGGAGGGATTATTAAAATTGAACATAAGTTTGGGGCCAAAATATGTTTACCACCATAAAAAAGTATACACTCATTCCCACTTTGCACATTCGCGCGAATTTTGTCTCAAGGTGGTACCTTAATTAACCATAAATCCCATTTTACTCCTTAATACCAAACGGCGTTAACAATTTAACGGAAAATGGTCATGTGCATGACACATGAGGGATATTTTGGTCATTTTACTCGAAAAGAGAAGGGCATGAATGTCAATTTGATATTGAAGGTTGTAGACCCAACTCCACCACTCAATTTGATATTGAAGGTTGTAGCCTTCACATGAGTGTATACTTTGGGGGGATTTATTTTCAATTAAGGTGCCACTTTAGGACAAAATTCGCGCAAATGTGTGAAGTGGAAATAAGTGTATACTTTAGGGGGATAAACATATTTTGGCCTATGTTTGATTGAAAATTGTCTTAAAAGACGAATTTTTGAGACATAAAAATATATTTTAAACTGTTTTTCCTAAGAACAATAAGTAAACTATCAACGACAACCAAGCAATATGCCATATTTGTTAAGAAAATGTAACAACAAAATGACTTTCTTGAAAATGATGGGTAAACTAAAAAAATTGAGGAAGGAATATCGAGGCTTGTATTGGATAAAATCTATGTAACAAGTAATTGCCCCGGATTTGACATGGCCAAATCCGGGTACGGCAACAAGTCCACCCGTGGGGTCCGGGGCCATGAAAGGGAAAATCCGGCCGGAACCGTGGTATGCACGGGTACGGTTCCTGCACGGTTCCTACGGTTCCGCGTCCATGGGTCCAAACGGGTCCTTCTTCTTCTTCTTTTTTTTTTTGTCAAAATTAATAGTTAAATTTTAAACAGATTCTATTAAAAATCTAACAGGAACTATTTAAAAAGTAACAGTTTTCTGCTAAAATTAATGAAATGTTAAATTTTTAACAAATTATGCTAGAAAACGAACATAAATGGACAAATTTCAAAAAATCTGATGGGTTCTGAAGCGGGTCTGACATGGTTCTTATAAGGTTCTGACACGAATCCACCCGGTATGGGTACGGTTCTACGGGTCAGAACTTCTGGGTTATGGGTTTTGAAAAACAGAACCAAAACAAAATTGCCTACATCACGTGTACGGAGGGTCCGACACAGATACAGTTCTTACGGGTCTAATCCGGCTCTGGTTCCACAAATCAGCACGGGTCTGGGTACAGGTTGACCATGCCAACCCACACTGGTACTACCGTCATTGACAAGCTTCTCATATGATGCAGCGAATTTAAATGTCGTTTAGTAGAAGGATTTCAAACTAACGACTTCGGCCAACGAATTTGAATGTTTGGAACTTCTGGACTTGAAAGGAATTTATGCTTCAATATGTTTTATCTCTAAGTTCCTATTGAATGCTTGATGATTAAATGAATGATTTTAACAATCTTAGGGGGGGTTCTTTTATTATTTTTCAAGAGTTATAGTCACATATCTAGGCAAACGAATCCTAGCCATCCGACCGCACGAGGAAACAGATTTACCAAATTGCCACCGATCAAGTGTGAACAGGTGTATTAACCAATTGCTCCATCTACCACCTGATCCTCGCCTATACACGAACGGACACGGATCCATTTCGCCGCACTAGGCCCATGTGAAAATGCACCCTAAAACGCCCAATGCGCTCTTTGCCGGTTTGTACTCAGATAGTGTGTTGTAGGTCAATTTTGAGTTAGTCCAAACCTAGCCAAATTGTCCACTAGGTTGCATAGTTGGCCTAATGAACCACTAAGCTTACATGGTAAGAAGCTCACTTGATTGATACCTCTTTGGATGAGTTATTTTAAATACACTCATCATTTCCCTTTTCTAGCCAACGTGAGATATATGGCTTTCCATATTTCCAAAGTTTTTGTAAACCAAGTTGCAATCTTTAGCAATTAATTTTTCATTCACTTTGAAATAATTTTGAGTAAATAAATGCATTTTCCTAATCTACACTAAATATAGATCTAGATTTTGCAACGTGTTTTCATTTATATAAAATGAAATCATTTTGAAAATTTGGTTAAAATGTTGTCAACACCACATTTTCAAAACTCATTTCCAAATATTTGTATATTTTTATAAAATGTTTGGTCTTTCCTTCAAAAATAAAAATAAAATGGTTGGTCTTTGGGGAAGAAAGTCAGATGCTGTTTTATAACAAAAGTGTGTATTCACTTAATCTAACAATATTGTCAATGTCAATGTTAAATTCATAAGTGTTAAAGCCCCATTTGTCCCACATCAACTTGGAGAACATAATTGATTAACTATATAACAAGGCCTTTTAAGGGGATGAGGACCCAATTCTAATATGGTATCAGAGCTGGGCCCAAGTTGATGATGGAGTTGTTTACCCGTGTTGGGTTTGAGCCGAAGGTCATGCCGGCGTTTAATGGTCCACGTGTAGAGCCGAAGGTCATGCCGGCCTACACTTGAGGGGGCGTGTTAAAGCCTTATTTGTCACACATCAACTTGGAGAACATAATTGATTAACTATATATTTTATTTTTTATTTTTTTAAAGAGGATCGATAGTGGTTCCCCACTTACCCCCTTATAATAATAATGTCCTAGGAGGCATGGGAAGGTATCGAACCCGGGACCTCACACATTGTGAAGTTTGGCTCTACCACTGAGCCACTCCTTATGGACTTTTTTCCTTTGTTTTGCGTGACGCCCATGCAGACGTGCCCTCGGCCTAAAGGCTTCGGGCGCAACTTGCGTTCAAAGACTCGATGGTTCACGGGATTCTGCAATTCACACTGATTAACTATATAGGTTGGATAACTATATAGGTTAACAAGGCCTTTTAAGGGGGTGAGGTTATCCAACCTAATCCCTCTGTCGCAGCTCACTTGACATCTTTGGACCAAAACATGTCAACTTAAGGTCGGTTTTACCAACACTTTATAGAAATATTTATGATCCGAATAAAAATTAAAAAAAAATGTAAAATGATCACCATAAAAAATCCTCTCAATAACAATTTTTTAATTTTTTTTAGAATATAAATATTTCTATAAAGTGTTGGTCAAAACGACCCTAAGTTGACCAGTTTTGATCAAAAGGTAAGTGAGCTGGGACGGAGGGAGTATATAGTTAATCAATTATGTTCTCCAAGTTGATGTGGGACAAATGAGGCTTTAACAATAAGAGATACTAATGTGTGGTACTCAATAGGTTTCCGATAAAAAACAAAAAAAATGACAAACTTAATGAGACCTATTCAAAAATTTCTTTAATTATCAAAATAACGGGTTGAAAATCTTTTTAGTTTAGATTCTCGCCTATCCCGTTGCTATGCTAACCTTAATGAGACCTATTCAGAAAATATTTTATACATATATAATTCAATAGCGCAATTTAATCAAAACAGTTGGATTAACTTCAAAAATCTGTTGATAGATTTATTCCATCTTGATTGATTTTTCACTTCAATTTTCCAGAAATTGAAAAAGAAAAACCCACATAATAATCCCAATTGATCATTTATTTTTCAATCAAAGAAAGACTTGTGAAACGGTATTACACATGAGACGGATTCCACGAGAGAGGAAATGCGTTTGCAACAAGATCCGTCTCACGTGTGTGTAAAACCGTCGCATACAAGTTTTTGTCTTAAGTTTTCTATATAACGTTCATCTAATAGCGCAGAGTGAGAGAAATTGCACGAATAAAATTTGTAATGGTTAAAATTAACAAATTAAAATTTAAATTAAAATAAGTTATAATAACTCGACCATATCCATGAGTATGCATCATTAACAGAGAACGTAGAAACATAAAAAAGAAGAAAACTAAAAATAAACATACTGTTTGATCATCGGCGGTGGAGTAGAACGGGTTGTAGTTCGCCGGAAGATGGAGAGGAGAAGCTGAATGAAAAAGAACGAGACCAGAGAGAGCGACGGCGGCAAACAACACCACCATCCTAGGAGCTTGAACATGGAAAGTATTGTCCTGGCGGTTCCGGCCACCACCACCGCCAGTACTCCACGTCTCCGGCGACGGTGGCAACGACTTCCCGCTTATAGCACCACCTCTGTGATCCATGGCTGGTAAAAATAAAGGAGAAATATATTGTTGATATTTCTCAACTTAAGACTTGTATATTCATCATACTCTTAGGCAGGAGAATATGATTTATTTTTTTCTCATTAATGGGGCGTTTATGAGCAAAGAAACTGTTGGAAGAAATGACAATATTAGTAAAATATTGGTGGTGGGAAATAAATTAATTGGCGTAGATTTGGAATTGTTTGGAAACTAGTGTGTAATTAGAATTAAAATAATTGTTTGAATGAAGTAAATGAAAGTGACAAAACGTAAAATAGTACTTTAAGCGACGAGATTTACTAAGAGAGATTAAGGACACAAAAAAAAAAAAAAAAATATAGGCACAAAATAACATAGACATGCTTATATACTTCCTCCGCTTCACGTCACTTGAGACTTTTGGTCAACTTAATATCGTTTTGACGGAAACTTTATAAAAAAATTGATGATCTTAAAAAAGAATTAAAAATGTGATTGAGAGTGTTTTTTTTATAGTGAATCATTTTTTAATTTTTTATTAGGATCATAAAATTTTCTATAAAGTCTTCATCAAAACGATATTAAGTTGACCAAAAGTCTCAAGTGACGTGAAACGGAGGAAGTATAGATTTGGCTATCTACAGTGGCGAATCAAAAAATTCATTCAATAGGTGCCAATTTTTTTTACTTGTGATACGTAGTATTCATCATTTTTATAAAATAGTAGTAACAAATAGTAGTCCCTCTCTCTTAAAATATTTTTTTGCAGGTAATGTGAAAGAATTTTCAGTTATAATTCTAGTTTATTTTATTTATCCTAATGAAAATATAAAAATTTATTATTGAACACCATTATAAATACTATCAATAAAAAGCTTTATATTTTCATTATGATAATTAATTAAATTGAACGAAAATTATTACCGGAAGTTATTTCGTATTAACATCATAAAAGAAAGGAACAACATTTTGGAATGTAGTGAATATTTAAATAAACTTTTTAGATAGTAGACTAAAATTTAGAAGAGGAAATTAGAATTGATGAAAAAACAATTGATAAAATTGAGTTAGTAATCAATTATTTACTCCAATAAAAAAAAGAGACAAAATATATTCAATCACAAAATGATGGGCGTGGGTTTCAACAAAAGAACTCCAGACTAACATAGAGAAACCACTCCTTTTGTCCAAAATAACTGTCACTTTTAGTCAAACAGATGTAAGTTTGACCAATAAATTTAAACAAAAAATAATGATCCTAATTAAAATCTAAAAATTATTATTAAAAGTATTATTAATTATAATACAATGACAAATTTTAGATTTTTATTAGTATTATTATTTTTTATTTAAATTATTGATCAAAGTTACATCTGATTGACAAAAAGCGACAGTTATTTTGAACCAGAGGAGTACCTACTAAGCCAGCAACAATGTTTGCAATAGTCTTTACTGTTCTCTTTATCTCTACATATAATAAAATGCGTCCAAAATGAAAAAATCTACAATGTTTCCGCCTAAATTTTTGGTGAAATTTCGGTGGCAGTTTTGTAATATTTGTCTTTGGTTCGTGCAAAGCTAAAAAAGGAGGAACCTACAGCTGGCGGTTCCGCCTTTCAACAAAACGCAATCTTCTCTCCTCGCTCTTCATTTCTCTCATTTTTCTCTCTCTCTAAACACACACACACACACACACACACACATTTTTTCACCACTACACCCTCACCATCCGATGTCCAACCGGGCAACCTCACCATCTCTGCCATGTCGCAGCCTCCATCTTCGCCCACAAACAAGCCACACCAACACCATCTTTACCAATTTGGAGTTTGATTTTTCAAATAAACCCAAATTGATTTCCAATGCAAACTCAGATTTTGAAACTATACCCCAAATTGATTTCCACAATAAAACCCAGATTTTCGAAATCAAACCCCAAAATGATTTCCAAAATAAAACCCAGATTCCGAAATTAATTTTGTGGATCTACACAAATCTGTAGATTTACGCACTAATTCAACCAAACACAGATCTCAAACCCTATTTTCCAGATCTGAAACCCAAAACACAGAAGCGGCGGAGGTATAATCAACAGTTGTGGGCCGAATTCGATTGCACCGAATCTGAGCAGAGCGCTGCCGGATCTGTTCATCATTGACGGTATCGGATTCTCCGGTTAATGAATAAACGGCATTGGAATGGTGAAATATTTGATGGTATCTCCAATAAAATGATAAACCCCCATCTCTCACACACTGGATTCTAATCTCCATCCAAAAAAGGAAAAATCACAACCAGTGTATTCACGTTCAAAATTACACACATGACTCCAACTATGAAAAAGTCAAAAAAAAAAATTGCATATAATTCTTCAAGAAATTGGGCAAAATTCACCAAAGATGTCAGAATTTCATCAACGACTTGCCAAAAATATGGAAGAACTCTAACCTAATTCATTTAATTTTACCCAAATTGAGAAAAGTGAAGATTATGTGGGATTGATAGATAGAAGGGGGAGCATCAGACATGGTGGAGGGGAGAAGAATGATTACGACGTTAGACATGGGATGTGAGACGGACATGGAAGGTGCGGGGCAGCCGTGGTGGTCACTGGTCATTTACCAGATGAAGAAGAAGAGAATATGTGGTTATGAAAATGGAAGATAAAAGATGGATAAGAGAGTGTCTTGGAATGAGATCGAGGGGGTGGGAGGGGGGAATCCGGACATGGGTTCTTTTGCTTATTAGTAGTATTATTTTGGGTTAGGTTAGATGGAGTGAGTATTATTTACTTATACTCCCTCCGTCTTGGAGTAAGAGTCATACCCCTCATTTGCATGCTTATTAATAAATATTGGAAGTGATGTAAATGTTGTGAGTGTAAAAATAAAGTAGGAGAGAGAATGAGTGAGAGAGAATAGTAAATTGATTGGCGTTGTGAGTATAAAAGTAAAATATGAGAGATAATAAGTGGGGTGAATAGTAAAGATTATTTGCTATTTTAGGAACATGACTCTTACTCTGGGACGTACCAAAATGGAAAATAGGACTCTTACTCTGGGACGGAGGGAGTAATAATAATGTTGTATTTTATCATTATTAATATTTTGATGCAATTAATAGATTTCTAATATACAAAAATCATTTATTATATAGGATTTACTCCCTCCGTTCCAAACTTATCGCTACTTATTTTCATTTTGGACGTCTCATACTTATTACAATTATTACAGCACTACTTACTTAAAATGTTCAATTTTATCTCTCCTATCCACTCACAACAACTACTCCCTCCGGCCCATAACTAGGTGGATAAAATGGGTTGTGCACGGGAATTAAAGGATGAATAGTAGTGGATAGTTGTTGTGAGTGTGAAAAGTGAAGTAGGAGAGAGAAAGTGGGGTATGGAATATTAGGTTGATTGGTGTTTTGAGTATAAAAGTAAAGTAGGAGAGAGAATGAGTGGGAGGAATAGTAAATATTCTTTACCATTTTAAGAAAGTGTAACTTATCAATGGGACACCCAAAATGAAAATTTGTCCACATAGTTATGGAACGGAGGGAGTATTCACTAACTTTTTTTTTCTCTCTTCTACCCACTCACAATATTTACATTTCCAATATATTTTTTTAATTCCGATACACTCAATTGTAGTAGTAATAAGTATGAGACGGAGGGAGTATGTTTTTTTCAAGGTTCTAAAAAGCGCTAGGCGGTCGCAAGGCGCCGCAGCAGCGCCTAACGCCTAAGCGAGGTCTAGACGGAACTTAGACGAGGCCGAGAATTTAGAAATAGTTATAATATCTTAGGCGAGACTTAAGTATTTCATGAACGCCCAGGCGTATGTCTTTTAGAACACTGGTTTTTTTAACTAATTATTTCTAATAAAAAAAATCATTTACAATGGTTTAAAGGAAAAAAGTAAAAATTATTGTTTCTACGTGTTAACTTTTTAGGGAGGAAGTTGTCTTTCAAGTAGTGACTACAATTACCATGTCATTGGCATGTCTGATTCTTATGGACCTTTTATTTTTGTTTTACATGAATAAAAAACATAGAGAATTACAATAAATCATCAATTCAAACATAACCTTAGTGTTACATCTCAATTATATAAACGGAAAATATATTGAAATTTCTGTAGCATTTTCAATTTTTGATGATTATGTATTTAGGTTACTAAAGATGATGATTTTCATCATATGAATTATTCTCATTAGTGGATCTAACACAAGGGAAGATTTTTTTAGTCTATCAATTTTTTTATATGAATCAAGTTAAACCTTAAGACTACCAACTTGCACCATTTTCATCAAAATGATCAACTTAATTGCCCTTTGACTACGATTTTATAATTATTTTTGATTATTTTAATAAAAAATTTAATATAGTTACTTAGAGTATAAGGTAAAACCAATAATGTAAAACCAATAATGAGTTAAGTATTAAATGTTAATAAGAGCTTCACAAAATATACCATGAAAAAAGTATTTTTAAATGAAGAGTTGCACTGATGCATTAAAAGACTAAATATACAATGAAAAAAGTTGTACTCCGTCGTAGACTATAAAGGTTAGCAAAATAATTATAGTGTATATATACCGTTTAATATATACTCCTTTTCTCTCGAAAATAGTATCTTTCGTGCTTACTACGAATGAACTTTGAGTTACATAAACAATTTGTTGATTTGAGATATTTGAGGAACAAATAAAGTCACTTTGTTTAGGGCCTCAAACTGTCTTCTAAAACTTTTTTTTGGACAATGATACACATAGTGAAAAACTCAAAAGGAAAACTCATAGTAAAACACTCTAATCCGTTGGATGCGTTTTTAGCAGTGGGGTCCACAAAGATTTATTATAATCCAACGGATTACAGAGTTTCGCTATGAGTTTTTCCTTTGAGTTTTTACTATACATATCATTATCCAACTTTTTATCAGTTTTTGCCTTTTCCGTATTTTTTTTTTTCTTATTTAGAGTTTATTTATTTATTTGGGTTGTAGAACGTATAAATATATTCCCTCCGTCTCGGAGTGAGAGTCCTACCTCTCATTTGCACGGAGATTAATAAATGATGGGAGTAAAGTATTGTGAGTGTAAAAGTAAAGTATGAGAGCAAATGAGTGGGAGAGAATAGTAAGTTGATTGATGTTGTGTGTATAAACGTAAAGTAGGTGAGAGAATGAGTGGGATGAATAGTAAAGATTCTTTGCCATTTTAGGAAAGAAACTTTTACTTTGGGACATACCAAAATAGAAAGTATGACTCTTACTCTAAAACGAAGAGAGTAATAATTTAAGATTTTTGGAAGTAATTATTATTATTTTAATAATATATAAAATATTTGGCTTTAAATTAATTTGAACTTATTTTTTTTAACCAGTAGTAGTAACCCTCCATGCATCGTATCGTATGGGAGTACTGCTAGTATGTATTAAAATTTAAAACCATAACTGAAAATTGGTGAAAATAAATCAAAATTACAATGGGTGCCGTCGCCTCCACGGGTATTAAAGTGGGTCCGCCCATGCCTATCTACCTAGTTTTTGCCGGAGGAGAAAGCTAGGAATATTGATCTTTTTTATAAAAGACGAAGGTAGGAATAGGATTCATATTAAACGAGTCTGTGAAAAATATTTATGTTAATGTTTTAAGAAAAATTGGTTTTTCTGGTTGATTAGGAAAAATATGTTTTTTGAATCCGATTGAATTGGGATTAAACCGCGTGGTGACATTTGTATAAATAATTCAAAAATTTTTAAGGTTTAATTTTTGTAAATAATAAGAAATTCTCAAACCTCCTCACACCCTTCAAAACAGCAACTGACATTCAGAAGATACAGACCGATATTCTTCAACATGAACTAGCAATCAAAATCAAGGAAATCTTGGGAAAAAATTGTTTTAAGCTCGCATTGGTGTAAAACGTATTTTCAATATGCAAGTGGTATTTTATTTTTATAAATAAGTGAAACATTTTACAACGTGCAGTGACATTTTTGTAAATAATTAGAACTTATAAAAATCACCTGATACTATTGACACTGTAACAGACATTTTTCAATACTACAACGGCACTTTTTAACACCAAGACAGACGCTTGCTTCAGATTTTATAACAACTCATCTAACACTTTTACACAGTGAGAAGTATTTTTCAATACTAAAACAAACTTTTTTAAACATTAGGACATACAATTATTAACATTAAAACCGGTAATCTATAACACTACCACTAAAGTGCTACTTTGAATGTTTATAAGTTCCAGTTGAAATGTTTTATAATTGTTATATTAGAGTAGACACTTTCTAATACTAAAACAAACACATGATAACATTAACGCATTTAAGGAAAACTGTTTTTCCATCTCTTAGTGTATTACATGTATTTTATTAGACCAACTAATCAAAATCACATAGACTGGTATCACCAAAATAAATGCGCTGACCATCTTAAACACTACTGATGGAGAAAATCTCTCTCTAATTAAAATACAGTAGCAAGTGGACTAGTCACCGTTATAGTAAATTACCAAAGTAAGGGTCAAACCACAAAGAATTGAGGGATTAACAAGATTGTAACTAAACTAAAACGAAAAGTAAAAAAAGGGGGGGGGGGGGGGTTTGTGTTTCATTTATCAAAATTAACTAACTAAATAATTAAATAAACTGATTATTAAAATTGCAGAATAAAGACAAAGATTGTTCCAAGTTTGACATGCAGATTCATAGATTAGGGTTCACAATTATTATCATGCTATGTTATTCACATAATCAATTCATCAATCTCAATACATGAGTTCGTTCAGTTAAGTAGGAATTGAGACGGTGCGGTCGCCGTATTGCAATTCCACTATTCAACTTAAATTATGCTTTTCTATCACGTCAACATAATGAGTTGGTCTCTTGTAAAACGCGTTTTTTCTAAAGGTTAGAAAAAACGTGTTTTTCAAAATCATCTCGCAGACTTCAACACACTAACTGGACATTCGTAACATAACAACTGGACATCCTAAACATTGTCACTGGCTATCTATTTAAACTTCTGTTCCTCTCAAAAAAATTCAGAAAAAAACTTCTGACTATCACTTTCAAAGGTTCTAACTAAACAATTAAAATAATTCCCTATTCTTGTGGATTTTTTCCTCCTAATCATCACTTTAATATACTAAGGGGATAAGCATTTTCTAAATATATATACATATTTTTATTTTTTTATACTAGAACTTACATAAGATAAAAGTGTTTTTTTATAGATTTTGCACACTACAATCAATGATTCACAATATTTTTGTGCTTGCCTCTTTTCTTTCGTTACATAACCCCTTTAATATATTTGACCATATACAATAATTCCCAAAGTGTTCCCCCAATTATGAACCATAAATTATCATCATTCTCTAACCCACTTTTTTGTCAAGACGGGTGTAACCTATTCTAAGTGCACAAGGGTAAGAAATCGAGTATCAAAAGAAAGCGAGCGACGGTCTTAATGTGCCCTTCTTCACTACACTATTAGGATCAAAAGAGTATTCTGGCGATGATTTTATTTAAGGGGCTTTGGACTCTAGGCCCCCTGGGCGAGATCCAAATGCCATAAAAACCCAAGGTCGGATCAAAATCCCATTTAAACCCACCACAACCCACAACCCGCCCCAGCCCCGCCCATGCCCAGCCCATCCAACCTCATACCCGAGCCCGCCCATGCCCCAGCCCAGCCCAGCTCACCGTTTGGATACAAAATTAAAATGTTGAGTATGGGAATTGAACCCATGACTTATTGTGAAAACTAACAACTTAACCACTACACCAACCAACTATTTGATACAAAATTTGCAATATATTCTATTACTATTGCGCCTAAATGAAACTAAGTGAAGAAAAAACAAGATTCTAAACCAATTTATAAAATTTTTGATTATTCCCAAAACATCAACTTTTTGTTAAAAAAAAATGAAAAACAAGATTTAAAAAAATATAAAGTATTTAAATATTTTATTAGAAAAAAATATAAAAGACCCAAAGATAAATTAAATTATAATTTTGTGCAATATCGAATTTTTATTTTTATTTTTTTACTAGCACCCTCCAGTAAACTATTTATATAAAATGACACTATTTAAGTCTTTATTACCAAATTGTCATTATTTGCACTTATAAGACCTTTTGAGAGACTCATGAGTCTGCTATGAGACCTTGTAAATAGACCCTCATAAGTCTTATATGAGACTTTTTTTACATGTCTCATAAGAATTTACAAAGACTTTGATACAAATTATAAGACCTAAAAAATGCACTTATGAGACCTTTGAGAGACTCATGAGACTGCTATGAGACCTTGTAAATAGACCCTCATAAGTCTTATATGAGACTTTTTTACATGTCTCATAAGAATTTACAAAAACTTTGATACAAATTATAAGACTTAAAAAATGCACTTATGAGAAATTTGAGAGACTCATGAGTCTGCTATGAGACCTTGTAAATAGACTTATGAGTCTGGTATGAGACAATTTACATGTCTCATAAGAATTTACAAGGCTTTGATACAAATTATAAGACTTTAAAAATCACTTATGAGACCTTTTAAGAGACTCATGAGTCTGATATGAGACCTTTGTAAATGGCTCTCATGAGTCTGATATGAGACAATTTACATGTTTAATAAGAATTTACAAGACTTTGATACAAATTATAAGACCTAATAAATCTTTTTTTTTAATGTAAAATGATATTTATTTTACAAATTTAATGTTTTTGTGAATAATCAAGAATTTCATTAATTGATTGGAAAGATTTAATTTATATCATTTATTTTGGCCAGAATGTTACTTCTAATATTAAATGTTGAGAAACATTAAATAAGATGTTCTGTGGTTCAGTGGTTAAGTCACACTTTCCCCTTAGAGATCATGAGTTCGAAACCTTATGGCAACTTTTTTGTTTTTCATTTACAATGGCGGGTCTGGGCGGGTCTGGAGCGGGTTGCTGGGGTCCGAATCCGCTTAGGCTGGGGGAATCGGGTTGGGCGGGCCTGAGTGATGGGGTTTGGGGGGTTTTATGGCATTTTGATTTCAAATTTGGGGTTAGTTGGAATTTTGCATCTCGCCTGGGGTTTTATGGAATAAGAATCTGAGAGGAGGGGCCTTGTGGAATTTTTCCTTATTTAAGTGACTAGATAGTCAAAATAAGGCCAACAAAAGGGTTTAGGAAAAAAAAAATGCCATAAATTCCAAGTAACCACTGATTCACAATTGACAACCATGCAACAATTTTTTAAGGTCCCCGATTATATATACCAAGTGATCCCATAAATTTTCTTAAGTTGGAAACAATGATCATGAATTTAATATAAGTTAGAGGTGGTGCAATCATGCCTTTAAAAGTGTAACATGCGATCCCAATTTCTATTCAACAATGGCACCCATGATAGCTAACAATAAAAACCCTCCATTCATCACCGACCATGGCCAACATCCCAAAAATAACAAGAACAAAAAAAAATATTAAAATTTTCCTAAAAATATGATAATAAAAGAACAAGAAAATCCTAAACTAGCAGTGATAACAAAACAACCCTACCAACTATAACCCATACACCCTAGTGTTTGCCATTTGTTTCTTCTGAATAATAGCTCCTTCAATTCGAATGGGAATTGCATCTCCTAATTCCATGTCCCGACTTATACACAATTGTGAGATCAAACTCGAAAAATATAAACCAGCTTTGCCAGGCAACATCACCTCTTTACACACGGAATCACTAATCACAGTCCCCAAGTCAATTGTTTTTCCACTCACCATACAGTAAAGGAGCTGAGCCCTTTTCCAATCCATCTATAGGCATTTGTAGTTGGGAGAATCCTATTGCACACCATTCTGTTCAATCCCCTCACTACCGGTGGTAAATCAATGATTGCCAATTTGTCCGACTTTCCATCCTTCAATACCCAATTTTCTGTCTTGTCGCCGAGTACTCTAGTGACTTCACCTATATAATCAGGCGTGCTTGGAGTTCCTTGTGATCGACTGTATGCACAAGTATCCGGGGTAGGGAAACCATAGTAAGCCTTAATTTCTGTCACCGAAACATATATAGTCGTTCCCCGAACTAATGATGGATCTTTATCTTGCAACCCAGAATAATTTACATAGAACTCTCGCACCATCAACTCATAAGCTTTTTCGTGCTCCCCTATCAGTTTAAGCCAACCCTGTTTTTTTAAATCATTCAATAATCCAAATCTATCAGCATCAAAAGCTTTCTCTATGTGAGTGTGCTCCCCATTTGGTCATTATAAGTTACAAGATTTTGATTTAAAATAAATCTCTCATCATCACACTTTTCATGAGGTAATAGAAACAAGAGAGGTGGTTCTACACTAGGAATGGAATTATTGGTGATCTTTTTTTGATTTCTTAGCCCTAGGAGGCATGATTAGTATCACACAATCTCAACAAAATGTCAACAACACAATTTCCCACACTAGCTCAACACAATGCCAACAATCACCAAGGCATTTTTGCAAATTAATTTCAATATTTAAACACCACAATCCCAACAACAAAACTGCCACATCCCGCCACAGAAGTCCACACCTCCACACTGTTACACCAAATTCAACAACACATTTTTTTTTGGTTCAAACCCAACAATAGAATCACAGCTAGGCAGTAATGGTGAGTTCTAGAAAGAATTTACCTATCTTGTGCAACTGAATCGAACTATGGTCGTAGAGAGGTGAAGTCCGCTTGAATTGATGAAGATCTTTGCTAGATTTTTGCAATTCGAACCCTTGTTGAAGATATTGAGTGAAGATTTAATGATAATATGGGTGAGGGAAGACGGCTTGACGGGGTTGAAGTTGGGTAGAAGATGGGAGATGGGTTGTGAGATAGATGGATGGTGTTGGAGATTATGCCCTAGGCCCTTGAGAAATGCCTCATGTTATATCATGTTCCCATTTGTTATGGAGATAACAACTTATATTATTATTATATATTTTTGCATGTTTATTATAATAATCCCCGTCCCTAGTACTTATGAAGAACTAGTATAAGTTTAATCGATGATCATATGATGATCATGTGTATGTGATACAAATTAAACTTATGGGTACTTGCTGGTGAACAAGTACTGGACATGACCCACTATGAGATTTATGTCATGGTCAAATGTCATAATTAAGTCTCAAATAATTATATCATTTGATATCCTTACACTTGAGATTATCATGGTCTTCCACATGATGAACATTATGTTTGAAATAGTCAACCGCTACCCTTAACAGGTAGTCATAAAGGCTACGATTGGCATAGTCGGATTCTTGTAGGGAACAATGATAGGTCAAGATGGAATTTGTCCCTACCTCAAGAGAGATATCTGTTGGGTTTTGAAAAATATTGCGCAGCGAAAAGATCAAACCCAAAGCCTAGATCCATTCAAGATGATTAAATTAATTCATAAGTAAATTTAGATTACTAACCGTAGTGATCCTTTAAAATTTTCCGGATCCTTTGAATCTTCTTGCTTGTGTTCTTCGTGTTCTTCAAATCACGATCAGAAACTTGAAAGAATTGAGATCAACCCCCTCTATTGGTATCCACACGTCGAACGAACTCAAGAACGCTTCTTAATTAGATTGCTAGATCTAGACTTGAAACCTTTGAAGAAACTATTTCTTCCTTGGAATTACTTTGCCACACAAAATTATTGAGTCTTGATGATTCCAAATCACAAAACCAATAACCCTCTATTTACAATATGTTATTCTCTCTCAAACAAAGAGTTTTGATTTCCAAAATCAAGGTCCAAGGTTGTGAAACCCGGATGCCTCATTATATAGTGAATAGAGATTTTATTTTGGTAGGTTTTGGACTGCTTTTCGTACAAGAAAAGCAAAACTGCTAAAATTAATGTCGGCGGCGAACATGGCCGCGTGGCCATGATTTATTTCCAGGCAAAAGCGGCCGCGTGGCCACTTCTTGACTTAAAGTCAAAAGTGGCCGCTTGGCCATTATTTCCATGGTAATTTTTTTTCAAGTCTTTTAATTCGTTCTTTGTGTGTGACCCAATAGGATTATATTAAGTTGGCAACGAGTCCAAAATACATTTGTACTCGTAAATCATGAGCGGACTCTAGCAAGCCATCACGACTACCCAATTAATATAACTTTGTCAAAGTTCGCGAATCCATTATAGTTTTTATATCACAATCCTTTTATCAACGATGTCATTGAATATAAGCCACGGTCCAACGGTCAACTTAAATTTGTTCAATACTTTCTCGATATCCGAATATGTTGATAAATCAAATGCAATTAATATCATTAATTCATTTGGGTTTGGCCAAACACTTTCATCAACATCATTCATCGAGAGGCCTAAAGCTTTGACATCTCTCCTTTTAGAGTGACAAATCCATTCTTGACTTATTACTCTTCCCTACTTGATTCCGGTCATGCCAATCACACCCCTTATGATTACCCGGTTAAAGGTAACATTAGAATGAGTCAAACATAATGTTCACCAAGTGGAAGACTGTAATAATCTCATGTCTAAGGATATCAATAATAGTAACTATATGAGATTTATATATATGACTATAGACCATGACATAAATCTCATAGGCGGGTCATGTCCAGTATACATCTCACAACATATACCCATAAGTCTGATTTGTATCTCATACATATAATAATCTCATGATTATCAATCAGCCCCTATACTAGGTTCTATAATAGCCAACTAGGGACGGGATTATATGAATAAACATATAACAGTAATAATCAAAATATCTCTTTATATAATGAAATAAATAATAACATAAACATCGTTAATAATAACGTGCCTAGGGCATACACACCAACAATATCTGCTTAGGCCACTCGAAGAGTGAGATTGATGAAATGCGTGGTCACACTCAAATGAATTGATGTGTTCAATGTCATTTGCTCATATCAATCTACTCAAGATCGAGAAAGCATTGAACAATATAAGTTGACGTGGACCATGACTTATGTTCAATATGATATCGCATGACAAAAGGATTGTGATATATTCTATGAGGATAAATGAAATTCGTTAAGTTATATTAATTGGGTAATCATGATGGCTTGCTAGAGTCCGCTCATATTGATGTAATGCGTAGCCACGCTCAAATGAATTTATGTGTTCAATGTCATTTGCTCATATCAATCTACTCAAGATCGAGAAAGCATTGAACAATATAAGTTGACGTGGACCATGACTTATGTTCAATATGATATCGCGTGACAAAAGGATTGTGATATATTCTTTGAGGATAAACGAACTTCGTTAAGTTATATTAATTGGGTAATCATGATGTCTTGCTAGAGTCCACTCATGATTTATGAGTTTGACCTTGTTGGACTCATTGCCAACTTAATATAATCCTATGGGGTCACACACAAAAGAACAAATTGTTAAAAGGCAAAAGGCTGAATTTCTGGCTGACACGGCCGTGCCAGTTTGTGAGCACGACCGTGCCGATTTATGAGCACGACCATGCCCGAAGGTTATGAACATTCGCACCCTTTGGCACGAACATTCCAGTTTGTGAGCACGATCGTGCCAAAGTGTCTGGGCCAGAATTACAGTAGAATAATTAGGGTGACGGGATTAGGTCTCAAGGGTCCTTAAGTGTTAAGGATTTTAGAGTATAAATATTCCTCTTTCACTAGCCATTATTCATGAGTAATCCATATGTTTGAGAAACATATTCTTGAGCCTAGATTGAGAATCAAAAGCTCAAGAACACCAAAATTCATATAGCCTTTGAAGATTAGAAAAACATGTTTTCTAATTATGGGATCTAGCAGTCCAGATCTAGAATCGTTCTAGATATTCGTTCGCGTGTGGATACACATAGAGGATGCTTGTTTTAGCATCTCAAGTTCGTGTTCCTGTGATCGTGATTCGAAGAACATGGAGTAGATAAAATCATAAAGCTTGAAGACTTGATGATTTGAAGATCCGGAAATTTTAAACACACAACAACGGTTAGTATTCTAAATTCATCTTCCTATTAATTTAATCATCATGAATGGATTGGGGCTTAGGGTTTTGTTGATTTTTTTCTATTGCCGTTTTCGCTGCGCATGGTGCCTCAAAACCCTACAGATGGGATCGTGCAATTGAGGTTGTTGTAAGGCCGGTGACTGCAACGAAGAGGCTTGGGTGTGGCTGGCATTAAAAGAGAGAGAGAGAGAGAGAGATACAGACATAATGGTGACTGGAGTTGTGAGAGAAGAGAGAGATTGGTGATGGTGTATTAGGAAAGGAACGAGCAGGGGGACTAGGGCTTGGTCAAAGTCAACTCTTTCTTTAAGTATTTCCCCCATTCTTTTTTATTTATTTTTTATTTTTTGACCGAGGAGAATAGGGACTTCATACATTACTTTAATCCATGCGGACCATCCGCGTGCTTTGAATTGGACTAACAAAGACAATGAACTGACATTGTATCTGTATACCTGATACATATGGATAAAAACGGATGGCCCTTTCTTAACTCTCAAATCCATGCAGCTGGTCCGTGCGGATAAATGTGGAAACCCATATTTTTATGAAGTGCTTACGCCCAAACCGTCTGTCCCTCCATCCGTAAAACCCATTTGTGCACTTGAAACACATCCGTGCAGTTTGAGGGCACGCATAAGTCCACCCAGTTTCCATCTCCAAATTCTAAAAACATCTCTGTACTCCTATCCGCCCACTTTATGTGTGCCTATAGACTAATTTTCCTCTTTCTACATTTTGATCCCCAACTTTCATGATTTGCTGCAATTTAGTCCCAGCTTGTAAAAAATTAACAGAAAAACAATACCAAACATAAATCTGCACAAAAAAAAAAAAAAAATAAAAAATAAAACAAGATTTTTTTTTGAGAGTGAAGCTATCTACACTCTCCTATAAACCCACAAACTCGGAGACTCATAAAGGCTGATACAACACAAATCTTGACAACTTTTTGACCGTATTTTCGTTGCCTACGTTCCCTTTACAACAAGCGAACACGCTATAAAGGGCTGATAGGCTTAATCACACACCTACAAATTAAACCTGAACTAGAATCTAATAATGTAAATAGGGTAAGTCCAGAATCAATCTACGAAGAACGGTTATTTGTTTTACGTAATTGTCACTTCATAATTGGGGAATATTATATTTATTAATTCCTAAAGCAATAATAAAATTAAATTGAGCAAAAACAATATTTAATAAATACTTCAGATTTGATTCCGTCCCTATTAATTCAAACATCATGGGTACATCTTTCTACTTTTTACCCTATTCACTTGATCACGAGATTTATTTTAATCACTGTTTCTTTCAGAAGATTAGTTAATAGCAGTGACACACACAATAAAAACCCTAATTAATAAATTAGCCTAACTGGCCAGTCTAGATCTCAATATTAATTGATAAACAATTTATGAAACTAAAATCAAGAACGCATTCTATAATTATTGCATATAGTCTAATTTTACCCATTTCACAATTTACCATGTACATGCATAAACTATGAAGATGCTACTATGAAAATTCTACACTGACACATTAAATAAAAAATTCTAGCAAAGATAAATTAACCAGAGCATTTAGGTTGATCAAGTCTAAAAACCCTAGCAATAAATCTAGATTAAGCACAAATAAAACTTATGAACAATGATAACAAGGTCAAAAGAAAAATACGTCAACTAAATAAAAAGGGGTTCAAGATTCAAACCCAAAACATGGATTTTAGTTCCTCATCCAAAGCTTTGAAATATCCATAGAAAAAGAAAATAAAAACCTAGATCAAAAATATTGTAAGAATTGTTGTCTGTTTTTTTATTGAAAGAAACCTAGTTTAAATACCTAAAAAAAACCTGAATGAATAAGGAAAGTAAAATAATGGGAAAAAAGAAATAAAAACATCAAAACCGACAAGATGCACTTAAATATGTCGTCCCAGGCATCTAGTTCGACTCGGACTCCTAGGTCTGAGTCGTTCTCTGGTGTCTGAGTCAATCTCCATAGTCCGTCTGCTTATCACACGTACTAGTTTGCTTTGGTGGCAAGGAGTCCGACTCAGACTACCAGGTCCGAGTCATGCTCTGCCCTATTTTTCTTTTTCCAGCCTTTTCTTCTTATTTAATGGTTGACCGCTGCTCCGTTCATAGTTGATTTTAACTTCCTTTGACATCTTGGGACATAAACTTTGACCTCATAGAAGATTACATCCAGATAAAAATATAAAAAGACTAAAATACCATCGTATTATAATAAAGCCCCAAAATATATATTTGTCCCAAAATACATTAAAACTAATCTAAATACATCAAAATCATGAATTTAAGCACATAGAAACATAGGAAATAAATGTATCAAATCCGCCACATCAAAATCATGTGCTCTCTCAACAATTGGCCCATGTTTTATCGCCGGTATCCCCAAACAATTATTCACATCATCATCCCCACCACAATCTTACACACATCCTCTACCTTTGGATCAACTATATCCATAAAACATAAAGACTGACTGTCACGACCCGAAATATAGGCTCTATTTTAATTAGTAATAAATAATTATTATTTATTTATTTGCTTATTTATTTATTTAAATTATTATTTATTTAAATATTTATGTGTGCATTTTATGTTTCATAATATTTATGCCTAGCATTTTATTTGGGTCATTTGTGCTTGTGTAGAAATGTTGAGTCTTATTTGTTAGTGGGGAGTATTTGTGTGTAGTGTAGAGGAGGGGGCCTAAGTGTAATATTTTGAATAATTTCCCCTACTCCCTCCCTGCTCCTTCCCTCACCTCCCTCATCCTCACACTCCACCTCCATCCTTCCCAGCCCATTTCTCTCTCTCTCTCTCTCCAAGGAAGAAAAAGGGGTAAGTTTCTCTCTTCATCTCTCTTCATTTTCTTCCTCTTCCTCTCATAATCTCTCATTTCTTAAAACGTGAAATGTGTTTAGATCGTCGATAGGATCGCGTAGAATCAAAAATATTTGAAATCCATCAACTTTGAGAAAATCCAAGTAAGTTACTTTTCCCCCATTTTGATGTTAAAATGTTCATATCATGTTCATATAATGCTTTTGTGGTTATATTTGAAGTTTGGATGAGGTTGCAATTTATTTGGAATTTATTTGGGTTTTTGGTCAAAAATGGTGATTTATGAATGTTGGGATTTGATTCTTGAATTTGGTTGTTAAATGTTGTTGTATGAGTCTTTTGGACTTATAAGTTGTCTTGGTACATTAGTAGTTAGAGGGTTGGATTTTGGTTGAAATGTGTTTTGGTATGAAAATGGAAGAACCCATTTTGTTCTTCCCGATTTCCAGCATTTCAGAAGGTTGGGCGACCGCCCAAAATTGTTTGGGCGACCGCACATCTATCTGAAAGCTTTTGGTCGTGTTTAAGGGCTTGTTTGGGCGACCGCACAGTCCCTGGTGGGCGGCCGCACAGTCCTCTGAAAGTTTTCATTTTGTTGGTTTGTGTGATTGGAGAATGCGTTTTGGTCTAAGTCTTGGGTGTCCTCCTAGTTGACCTTAGTGAACATTGTAGTACACTCTAGTGATAGAATTGAGTCCTTTGTAATTAAGTTTGTATTGGAAATTAATTGAGTGTTAATTGAGATTGTTGGAACACTTTAATTGTGCGTGATTGGTACATTTCACTTTCTTGGTGACTACTTGGTATGGTTCCCTAATTTGGAACCTTAAGTTGTTTATTTAAGCTAGTATTTATTACTTAGCAGTTATTTGAAAGTCCAGCTGGTATTTTGTGTGTGTTTGGGCGATGCGAAACATTATGATGGCACGGCCAAGTCCATTGTGATGTTGACCATTGTTTTGCCCCATTATTACCCTCCTCCAGATTGGCCTTGGATGTGAGAAGAGCTAGCTCCTTTGTGTGCATTTTAGCTTTACTTGGAGCATGACTTTGTGGCATGTCTCCCGTCCCTTGTGACACTCTTATGGTTATTGGTTCCGGTACCGGGGGTTTCTCTTCGGCTTTCATGCTATTATGAAGATGATGATTTGTTGATTATTGAAGCTGCGCAGCGATCCTTTATTTGGATGTACCGGTTTGGAAAACCTTGGCTATATCCTTTGTTATGTGTTTATTTCTGCTGCTATCTGATATGTGCTATGTGATATTTATTATTGTTTATTGCTTATTGCATCATAGCATGTCATGTAGTTGCATTAGTAACTTATTGAGATTTATCTCACCCCCTTTCTTTTATCTTTGTTTTTCCTTAACCCCCCCCCCCCAGGTGCTAAGGATTAGTCTCGCTGATCACGAGAAAGAGGACGTCGAGTGTGGATACATTCTTTTGGGGAAAGTTGTTATAGGCTGGTTTGCATTATATCAATGTGTAACCTTTTGGGGATATTTGTACCAAACATTGACGTCACTAGGATTTGTGTATTTTGTAACTTTGGTGTATAAGCTTATGGAGTTTATACTAGTTTTACTTTGTTGTTCAAGTTGATTTACAAAACCTTGTGTTATCATCTTTTGGGTATAAAAGGAAATTTTTATCTCCATTATTTTAGAGTTTATTGTTTTAAGTCGACGTCCAGCTCGCGGTCTCGGGCCCGCGGGGTCCGGGGTCGCGACACTGACCATCATCATTCGGGTCTTTCTTGGTGTAAAAAATATTGAACTCCATTAAATCCCCATCAAACTCCATAGTCAATGATCCATTGGAAACATCCAACTTTGTATAAGTCATAGACATAAATGGCCTCCCCAAAAAAATGGTTTCCTTAGGATCCGTGTCTATCTCTAAAACATAAAAATATGTAGGAAAAATAAACTTACCAACCCGGAAAAGCATATCCTCAACCTTCCCCTTAGCGTATGCATTTGATCTGTCTGCTAACTGTATAACCATCCGAGTATCCTGTAAAGGCATGGCATTGATTGAAACTCCCAAGTCAAGCATAGCCATATGCTCAAAATTATCACCAAGATGTACTGGAATCACAAACATACCCGGATCACTACACTTCTTGGGCATCTTCTTCTAGTAAACTGCATATACATGCTCATGAACCTTCACCTTTTTCCTGCTTCTCGCTTTTTGATCCCTCTTCAAGGTATGCAATTTCTTAAGGAATTTAGCATAACTCAATACAGTCTGAAGCAAGTCTAAAAATGGTATATTTACCTCAAGCCTTTTGAAAGTGCCAAATATATCCTTGTCAGGATCCGGTTTGCGATGCTCTGTCAACGCCTCAGGAAATGGAACATCCGGCTCATAAACTGGGGACTCCGGTGTAGCACTCTTCTCCTCCGTGGTTTTCTCATTAGGCATAACCTTCTCAACCTCTATCATTGGATCCTCTAGTACAACTCTTCCTAATATCCTTACCGCTTCGCAAAGTCATGGCACATACACTCTGCTTAGGGTTCGGTTCTATTCTAGATTGTACCTTTTCTGCCTCTCTAGCCTCTAATCTCCTAACCGCATCTGCTATTTGACCCATTTGTCTCTCTAGATTACCAATACTCGAATCGGTCTTCTGTTGATACTGTTGGAAATTACTATTCATAAAGCTCACCGACTGCGCTAAAGAGTGAACCAGATCATCTGTAGACTGTCACTATGATTGTTGTTGCTGCCTATATGGTGGTCTATACTGATTACCTAGACACTACTGCCCTTGTGGTGGACCCATCAAAATCTGTCTCATTGTACTCTTCAGATCTTCTACATCTGTCTCGAGCTTACTTCTCACACCACTATTGGAATTCGCAGCACTGACTTGTCTTTAAGTAGACCTTCCGCCATGAGTCTGAGTGCTCTTGGCTAACTCATCTATCACCTTCTTAGATCCTCTTTGGTCTTATTCAAAATACTGCCTCCACAGCAAGAATCTATCGACCTCTTAACCGAAATAGTCAAACCCCCATAAAAGTACATAATCAACTGGTCATCATCAAATCCGTGATACGGGTTGTTGGGTATGTCTATTATAAACCACTCCTATTAGCTAGATTTGATTGATCCCATAACCTAATTTTACTTTTTGTGGACTTTAGGATATATTGTAAGAAGTGTTAAACTTCATTATTTAGAATAGTCCATTTTAGTAGAATAGGCTTTAGATTGATAGGTCTTAAAATTTTCTAAGTCTGAAAAATTTGTGGCTAAGTTGCTGACCGTAACATACTTGACCGCAAGGTGCCTAAGGTCTCTTGACTGCATGGTACCTAAGGTCTCTTGACCTGGAGGTTACCAAAGGTCTCTAGACCGCAAGTGAAGAATATCCAAGTATCCAAGTTTGTGAAAACTTAACCATGGTCACACTAGTGTCTAAAACTATGGTTAGTTTAGAACGTTGCAAAATTCAAATTTGAAAACAACTGCCAGTTGGACTACCACTACTCTGTAACAAAAGGACAACTCAGACTGAGCTCCAATCAGAATTCAAAAGCTCATTGTCCTTTAACATGTACCCCAAGTATTTCAAATGGCTAGTCTCTCATTCAAGGCTATAAATAGACCTTGAGTTCTTCATTGAACATTGCTGAGATTCAATGAGAGAAATTGCTGTTAAAATACTTGGTGATTAAAGATCATACTGAAGATTTCCAGAATCATTTGAATCTTCAAGCTTTCGCCTTCAAATCTTAAAAGATCCCCAGCAACCTTCAAGCCCAGTAAATCTCAATCCTTGTATCACACAAGATTCATTAGGCTCTACAATCACTTAGATTTTAAAGAGCTTTTGATTCTTACATACACTCACCCCAATTGATCAATCACATAGATTGAATCATTAGGGATACACTGGTCTAAGTCTAGGATTTAATTTTCATAGAAAGTAAGTGTTGATTCAATACTTCATCTCTATAATCTGTACTCAATAGAATCAATATATTCCTCTATTCAAAATCTAAGACTGACCATCTTGGTAAATGACATAGATCTTTTAACAGATTGAACCTTTCCAAATCATTGTGTCATTTACTTACTGCACTTTATATTATGCAATTTACTTTAAGTTTTGTTCATCTTGTTCTTATTGTTCCCCATTGTTCATATTAATCTTTTTTGTCGTTTAATGTTTGATCTTTAAGATATTCAAGCTTATTGTTAATTGTGTTTGTATGTTCTCCATATTGCCTAAGCTAAAATCAGACTAACTTATCTCTTTGCCAAGCTTTCTTGACAACAACTTTCAATCTCTCAACCTTAACCTTGACCGCATCTTTATCTTGACCACACTCTCCTGACCGAATTTACTCGACCGTAAGTGGTTGACCGTGAAGTCCTTATTGTTAGTGTTGGTGCCCTAGGCACATTTGTTAAACATTGTATATGTTATCATTTTATTCATATTAATAAAGAGATGTTTGATTATTATTGTTGTTCATGTTTACTTATAATAACCTCCATCCCTAGTACTTGTGAAGCACTAGTATAAAGGCTAAATAATCATGGGATGATCATGTTAGATTTATGGGTACTTCTTTAGAACAAGGTACTGGACACGACCCGTTGTATGAGATTTATGTCATGGTCAATGTCATATATAGATCTCATATTAGTTATGTCATTTGAATCCTTAGACATGAAGTTATTATAGTCTTCCACTTGATGAGCATTATGTTTGACATATTCAAACGCTACCTTTAACCAAGAAGTTATAAAGGGTATGATTGGTATAATCGGATTCACGTAGGGAAGAATAATAAGCTAAGTTGGATTTGTCCCTCTTCGGAGAGATGTCAAGCTTGGGCCCCTCGTAGAATGATGTTAATGAAATGTTTGGCCAAACTCAAATGAATTGATTGGATCAATGTCATTTGGATTATCAACATATTTGGTATCGAGAATGTATTGAACAATACAAATTGACTTGTTGACCATGACTTGTGTTCAATGATATCGTTGACAAAGGGATTGTGACATGTTCAATAAAGGAATGCAAACTTGTATATAGTTGCACTATTTGGGTAGGTATGACGGTTTACTAGAACCTAATCATATCTTATGAGTTTATGTTTGAACCCATTGCTAACTTAGTGTAATCCTATAGGGTCACACACAAATAGAACGAATCCTAAAGGACTTAAATGGAATTTTGGGTCGAAGGACCTTTGAGGGATTTTAGGAATTTAAAGGAGAAAACAGGAATCTGGAAATAGGGAGGGTCCGCCCGGACCTTGCAAAGGACCCGGCCGGACCTCCCTCTATACCCAGTCGAGCAAACTGCAATACCCGGTCGGGCTAGTCGGTTTCGGGCCAGAAACTTTCCTATTCCGTTTTCTTGCGGGTTTGGTCACTTCTTACCTATTTAGAATAGGTGAAACAAGTATAAAACTCCCCTCCAGTTGCCTTAATCAGTCCATAACATTGTGAGTGCCTCCAAAGAGTTTGAAAGGATTATTTTCTTGTTCTAAGATCTCTTGGGTGAAGAACAAGAAACACACAAACATAATAATTCCATATAGTTCTTATAATTGTGAAAACGTGTTTCACAATTCGGTCTAGAAACCAAGATCAAGTGTTCTTGATATTCGTTTGTGGTGTGGATACCGATAGAGGGTGAAGCTTATCATCTTCAAAGTTCGTATTCCTGATTTTTGTTCGTGATCAAGCTTTCTAGTCTCCACCAAGATTCAAGGTTGCAAAATCAAAGGCATCAAGGGTTAGTATTCTAGTATTCATTATGCATGTATTTGACTTAATCATATGAATGGATCTATGGGCTATGGGTTTCATGAAAATTTTAATGATTTAATCCGCTGCGCATGTTATGAGGAAACCCAACAGTGGTATCTGAACCCCGTTCATGTTGATTATTTCAATACATAATCATGTTGTGTGTATATAAATTGTTTATGTGCCTAGCATGATATGAATATTGGTATTATGATGTTTATGTGTTATATGCGTTTTATGTGGTTTATTGTTTTATAAACTTTAATCGCACTATTCAATCGCAATAAAAATTATGGTGGATTTAAAATTGTTTGGGTTATCAATTTTTGATTGTATCAAAGTTTTGATAATATAGAGATTCATGAATAAATAGTTTATTCAAGGTTTTAATGATCATGGTGATTGGATCACCAAGAACACCAAATCCTAATTGAATCAGAGAAAAACAATTTTGAGACAAATTTTGGAACTTTAAAAATTTTGAATTTTTGCAGAAGGTCTGACCGGACCTAGGACATGACCCGGCCGGACCTAGGGTTCTGGTGCGGGCTTGTGCATGTGGTGGATCTTGTGGTTTAAATTCCTATTTGTTTAGGCTTGTGAGTTCTAAGATTGGATCGAGTTTTGGAAGGGTAGCCTACGTAGGGATGGCCAAACCGGACCGGAACCGTCGAACCGGCCCGTAACCGGAACCGAAAAAACCGTAACCGCCAAGAACCGCCACGAAAACCGGAACCGTGGGAACCGGAACCGTTTTGGATAAGGGCCGATTAAGGTTCAACCCCCCAAAAAACCGTGAACCGGCGGTTCCGAACCGCCCAACCAAACCGCGATCCGGAACCGTCTGAACCGTCAGTAAAACCGTTAAAAAACCATCAAAATCATTAGATTTCTAACAGTTCATTAGAATTAACCGTTACTAATGGAAAGTTGACAAGAAAAGTTGTGTTTTGACTGATTTTTTGCCAAAATCAGTGAATGAAAATAATAAAAATGTGTTTTTGACCGATTTCTAACAGTTTCATCAGAATTAACCGTTAAAAAACCATCAAAAAATGAACCGTGGAACCGAACCGGAACCAGACCGGAATCGAACCGGAACCGTATTGTGACAACCGGAACCGGAACCGGTGTAACCAAGGGCCGGTTAAGGTTCACATAAAAGCCGAACCGGAACCGGCGGTTCCGAACCGGAACCGTAACCGGAACCGTGTTTGGTCATCCCTAAGCCTACGTTCTCGAGACTGTGTTTCCCAAAATTGACCGCAATCAAAGATTCAAAGATAAAACGAAGTTAGAATTATAAAGAGTTCATAATTTCTAAAATTGAGAAACAAAGTTATTGATTCAAGTTTGGAGATCCATGTGGAATTGTGAATGCAATTGGCCTACGTTCATCGAGACCATCTATTGCTTAGTTTCGGCCACATGGACTACTTTCTTGGTTTCTTGAATTAGCGGAATTGTGGTTGCCTATGGCTTAGTTCGGCCGCACTTCTTGTTGTCTTGATTTGGAGATGATAACCAAAGTTCAAATAGTCTCATCCTCATAATTATAGAGAAACTAATGACACATAAATATTATGCTTAAATTAATGGAGATTAATTTAGTGACTAAACTTCATGCTCAACATGTTTATCTTATATGCTTATAAATGTGTTGTATGCTATATGGTGATGAACCTTCTTGAAAGTTTTATGTCCTTTTGCCATGCCATAATTAAAACACTTGTAAGTACACGGGTAATTTCATGTGGGCTCGCCAAAGCAAGGTGCATTGATTTTATTCTTGTATGAGCAAGATGAGTGAATAAGAGTTTCCTATGCGTTTAAAATTGTTGGACTTAATTAGGCGTCAAAACAGTTTTGGGCCTAAGGCAAAGATGAGATTAAACATGCTTTTTGATATTGGATTTCTTAAAGAATCTCAGAAAGGATCTAAGAGTCATATTGGATATGATTGACAGGGTTGTCTACCTAATTAATTTTATTTTGAGCGGTCCGCCAAAGCGGACTTGAAATTAAATTAAAGTTGGATCTTAGCCCATTTAAATTATATTATACATTGGATGTATAAGAAGGTTATATAATTTAGTGGGAGTATTTTTTGAAAAAATACATCATTATCTCTTTAATGAAATTGGTACTTGTAAAATTTTGGAAATTTTGCATAGTTGTAGATAATGACATCTAACACTCAATCAATTTCGTTGCGATCGATCCTTGAGAAGGATAAGCTTCTAGAGAATGGTACAAACTTCATGGATTGAATCCTGAGCCTAATAATTGTTCTAAGGTAAGAAGATAAGTTGTACATTCTTGATGGGCCTATTCCTGAAGAACCCGAAGCCAATGCCCCTAGGGCGGATAGAGATAATCACAAGAAACATGAGAATGATTCTAGGGATGTGAGTTGTCTCATGCTCGCGACTATGTGCTCAAACCTCCAACAAAGTTTGGAACATTTGGAAGCCTATGAGATAGGCGTGGAGTTGAGAGATGTGTTTCAAGAGCAAGATAGGCAAGAGAGGTATAAAACCATTGTTGCATTCACTTCTTGCAAAATGAGTGAAGGGGAACAAGTGGAACGTCACATGCTTAATATGAAAGGCTACGTAGAGCATCTTGAGAAACTTGGATATCCAATTGGATTGGAGCTAGCCACGGATCTCATTCTTAATTCATTGCCTAAGAGTTATAATCACTTTGTGATGAACTATAACATGCATGGAATGGATAAGAATTTCTCTGAGTTTCATAACATGCTAAAAACTGCGGAGATGAAGATAGTGGAGAAAAGTTCTCTAGTGCTCATGGTTCATGATGGAAACGGGCCAAGTGCTAAAGGAAGAGGTAAGGCAATGGTTGCCAAACCCAAGATTAGCAGGGAAAAGGTTGCCAAGGCTATAGTGGCAAAACCCGATGCACAAAAGGATGCAATTTGTTTCCATTGTCAAGAAATTGGTCATTGGAAACGTAATTGCAAGGCTTTTATGGAAGAGAAAATGAAGAAGAAGAGTAGTTGGACTGCGTCGACTTCAAGTATCTATATGATTGATATTCTCATTTCTACCACTAGTTCCTGGGTATTGGATACCGGATGTGGCTCTCATATTTGTCTAAATGTGGAGGGATTAAAGAATAGGAGACTACTTAAAGATGGTAAAGTAGACCTACGTGTGGAGAATGGAGCAAGAGTTGCTGCATTAGCTGTAGGGACTTATGAAGTCACCTTACCCTCCGGTTTAATACTTGTTTTGAACAATTGTTATTATGTACCGGATTTAAGTAGAAACATTATTTCTATTTTATTGTTTGGATAATGAAGGTTTTAAATTTATTATTGAGAATAAGAGATTTTCTATTTTAAATGATGTGCTTTATGGTATTGCAAATTCATTTAATGGCCTTTATATCCTGGATGTCAAGAATGAAAAATAAAGATAATTTCTATCATATAAATAAGAAATCTAAATCTAATGATGTAAATCATACTTCTTTGTGGCATTGCCGTCTTGGTCATATTAATGAGAAGCGTATCTCAAAACTCCATGGGGACGGTCTTTTGGGTTCATGTGACCTTGAGTCATATGATACTTGCGAGTCGTGTCTTCTTGGAAAAATGACTAAGACACCTTTTACAAAGTTGGGTGAAAGGGCGAGAGACTTATTGGGGTTGATACATTCCGATGTATGCGGACCACTAAGTAGCAATGCTAGGGGAGGATTTCAATACTTCATAACATTCACCGATGATTATAGTAGATTTGAGTATGTTTACCTAATGAAACATATAAGTGAAGCATTTGAGATATTTAGAATATTTCAAAATGAAGTAGAAAAACAACTTGGCAAAGTATTAAATTCGATCGGATCGAGGTGGAGAATACTTAAGTCAAAAATTTGATGATCATCTAAAGAATTGTGGAATAGTTTCACAATTGACTCCACCCGGAACACCACAATCGAATGGTGTGTCCGAGAGGAGGAATCGAACCTTGTTGGAAATGGTTCGATCAATGATGAGTCAAGTTGATCTTCCGATATCCTTTTGGGGTTATGCACTAGAAACCGCCGCTTTCACGCTAAATCGTGTTCCAAGTAAATCGGTTCAAAAGATTCTAGAGTTGGAATCTCCGTTTTGATAAACCAGTCAAAGAGTTTGGCTTCATCAAGAATGAAGATGAACCTTGTGTATACAAGAAGATTAGTGGGAGCATAATGCTACTTCTTATTTTATATGTGGGTGACATATTGCTCATTGGAAACGACATTCCTATACTTCAGTCTGTAAGACTTGGTTAGGAAAGTGTTTTGCAATGAAAGATATGGGTGAAGCCACATATGTCCTTGGCGTTAAAGATCTAAAGAGATAGATCAAGGAAGCTAATTGGTTTAAGCCAAAGTACATATATTGACAAGGTCATTAAAAGATTCCGTATGGAAGAATCTAAGAGAGGACACTTGCCAGGGTTACATGGAGTTTCTCTAAGCAATACTCAATGTCCTAAGATAAAATATGAGCGTGACAAAATGAGTGAGACTCCATATGCTTCGGCAATTGGATCCATCATGTATGCCATGATATGTACTAGGGCGGATGTATCTTATGCTTTGAGCATGACGAGTAGATATCAGTCCGACCCCGGTGAGAGTCACAAGTATATGTTATCATTTTATTCATATTAATAAAGAGATTTTTTATTATTATTGTTGTTCATGTTTACTTATAATAATCTCCGTCCCTAGTACTTGTGAAGCACTAGTATAAAGGCTAAATGATCATGGGATAATCATGTTAGATTTATGGGTACTTGTTTGGAACAAGGTACTGGACATGACCCGCTGTATAAGATTTATGTCATTGTCACGACCCGAAAACCCGTCTCTATTTTCTTAGTAGTAAATGTTTATTTATTTATTTATTTGCTTATTCATTTATCTAGTTAAATATTTATGTGTGCATTTATATCTCATAATACTTTCTTTTATGCCTAGCATTTTAATTGATCATTTGTGCTAAATGTGAAGTTAGGGGCTTTAGTTGAAAGTGGGTTATAAGGGTTTATGTGTTCAAGGTAGAAGTAGAGGGGGTTAATTGTGAAACTATTTTAAATATCCTCCTTATACCTCCCTTCTCCCTCACTCTCTTCCTCACCACACACACCCAGTAAACTCTCCCTCTCTCTTCTATTGGTGAAAGGTAAGAAAATCTCCATCTCTTTCCCTCCATTTGGTCTTCTTCTACTCATCTTTTCTTAATATTCATTTTATGTAAAATGTTTAGATCGTCGCTAGGATCGTTTGTAGTCAAGAAAATTCAAATTCCATTACCTTTCATAAATTCCAAGTAAGTTGCTTTCCCCCCATTTATGCTAAAAATGTTCATCCTTAGCTCATTTAATGCTCTAGTTGATATCTATTGCTTTCTTGGTTGATTTGGAATTGATTTACAATTTATTCATATTTTATGAGAAGTTGATGTTTGAATCATCTTTTGGTTTGGGTTGTCTAGATGATGTTATAAGGGTCCTTTTAGGCTTATAAGTTGTTTTAACACCTTGGGATACTTTTTAGGAGTATTGATTTTGAGTTGTGTTGAAATGGGTGAGTTTTGGGAAGAACCCAGGTCTTGGTTGCCGATTTCCGGCAGAACAGGGCTGGTGGGCGACCGCCCATGTTCGGGTTGGGCGACCGCCCATGAGGTCAGTTCGTTCTGAGTATTGGAGTCAGGGTTTTTGGGCGACCGCCCATGAATGGGTTGGGCGACCGCCCATGGAGTCAGTCTGATGGGTTGTGGGTTAGTGGTTTTGGGCGACCGCCAGGGCTGGTTATGGGCGACCGCCCATGGCAGCTGACTTGAGTATCTTTATTTTTAATTGTTTTCGAAATCAAGCTTAGTCTAGGCTCGGAGTATGATTCTAATAGATTGAAATGGCCATTGTGAAATACTCAAATGTGGTCATAGTTCCTTTGTGAACAATTGCGTTACGGAAATTTATTAAGTATGGTTTGGGATTGTTGGACATCTTTGATGTGTTGTTTGGATTGATTCATCCTTTTTGGTGATTTATTTGGAATGGTTCCCTACTTTGGAATCATTAGTTGTTTATTTGAGCTAGTGTTTATTTCTTAGCATTCATTGAAAGTCCAGCTGGTATTTGTGGTTGTGTTGGGCGATGGGGAATATTATGATGGAAACGAGCCGAGTCATTATAGTGTTGTCCATTGTTTTACCCTTATTTTCCTCTTCCAGATTGGTCTTGGTTGAGATGAGCTAGCTCCCTTTGTGAGTATTCTAGCTAATTGGTTTTGGGTTATGACTTTGTGTCATTTTCCCTTGTTACTATTGGTTCTTGGTTCCTTTCCGGTACCGGGGTTTTCTCTTCAGCTATTATGCTACTATGAAGATGGTTTGATCGGTTGATTAGTTGAAGCTGCGCAGCGATCCGTATTATGTTCTATCAGTTTGGAAAACCTTGGCTCAATATCCTTTGTTACTTGTTTATTTCCGCTGCTATCTGTTATCTGATAATTGCTACGTGCTAGGTGAGTTTTATTATTGTTTATTGCATCATAGCATGTCATGTAGTTGCATTAGTAACTTATTGAGGTTTATCTCACCCTTTTTTTTTTCTTTGTCTTTCCTTAACCCCCCAGGAGGAAAGGAATAGGACTCGCTGATCACGAGGAGGACGTCGAGAGGGTTTGTGACTTTTGGGCAGGTGGTTATTTGGTTTATATTACTTAAATGTAAAACCTTTTGGGAATAGTATTATCAACAATGACGTCATTAAGTTTGTAATATTTGTTTTTGGTGTAAGCTTGTGGAGCTTATACCGGTTGTGTTAAGTCATGGTTACACTTGGATTTCTAAAACCTTGTGTTAAATCTTTTAGTATAAAATGAATTTTTTATCTACAGTATTTTGGTGTTTATTGTTTTAAGTCGACGTCCAGCTCACGAGTTCTGGGCCCGCGGGGTCGCGACAGTTGGTATCAGAGCTATGGTTTAGCTCTAAGTTTAAGTATAGGTGGACTAGAATGACCTAGGAGGGTAGTTGTGTTCGGAGTGAGTAACGGTTGATGTTTTATGCAGGTATTTGTTCAAAATGGCTAGAAGAAGAGCTAGTGAAGGCCCCAGTGGGACTCCGAATCATAACGATCTACGGGAAGAAAATCATGCGATGTTTCAGGGTATGTTTGAAGTAGCTATGAAAGAAATTCATGATCAAGGGCCGAGAGAGGAACATGTAGCACCTCCACGATATGGGTTGGAGCAGTTCTTGAAGTTGAAACCGATTGAGTACGATAGTGAGCCTGATGTGAAAAAGGCTGAAATGTGGATTGAGTCAATGGAGAAGAACTATGATGTCTTTGGTTGCACAGACGAGGATAGGGTTCGGTTTGCGGCTTATAAGCTAGTTGGGGCTGCTGAACATTGGTGGAAGGCACTTAAGGCCAGTTGGGATGCGACTCTTGTACCTTATGCTTGGGAATTGTTTGTGAGGAAATTCAAGGAACACTTCATTCCTTTGGTTGATCAGAATAGGAAGGAGATTGAGTTCCTAAACTTGAGCAGGGCTTGTTGACGGTAGCTCAATACTCGGCTAAGTTCACAGAATTAGCTAGGTATTGTGACTATCTTGTAAGAACCGAAGAACAGAAGGCAATGAGGTTTATCAGGGGCTTGAGGACGCCTATCAGAACTCAACTTATAGCCCAGAGAATTCAACTTTTTCAGGATGCGGTGGACCGTGCCTGCCTTGATAGAGCAAGATATCGGAGAGCACAAGAGAAAGACGGAGGTAGCTAACACGGGTAAACAAGGGCGTCAGAGCAAGTCGCAACCACAACAGCGTTCGGATAACCGAGGTAATCCTGGGGGACAGTCTCAGTTCAGAGGGAAACTAACCCCAAGGAATCCGGGTAATACTTCGGGAAACCAAGGGAATCAGAATAAGAGACTTTGTTCTTATTGCCAGAGGGAAGGACATTCTGAGGATCAGTGTTGGAAGAAGCAAGGGAAGTGTATTAATTGCGGTCAGTTGGACACTTTGCTAGAGATTGTCTGAGAGAAACAGAGGGGTCAACCATCGGGGGTAGGAGCTGGTGCTCCACAGGGCCAGAAGAGAGATGCAGCAGGGAAGCCTAAGGTT